>JAGGAS010028300.1:0-14407 GCA_017657355.1 Termitomyces sp. K1Ac | reverse complement strand
AATGTAGACAACGTTGTTCAGGATGACCACGGCGAAAAACAGCTTCAACAGAAAAAGGATGGGTCCAGACGATCAAACATGATTCCCAAGCTGCAACAGATACCAGAGATCTGGCGCTTGGATCCACATTATGATAACAATCTCGAAATCATCAAAGGGACATTGTGAGTTCCTGATCCACTAGATATATGATGAGGCTTCAAAGGATCTTGGTGGAATATTTGTTTTGTCCGCGCACATGTTTCTAAGCAGTGCATATATAGTATTGGTGGACCTAGTGTGATCATCAGACTAGGGTATAGACTTGTGGTGGTGCAAGTTCAGTCATCATCGTAGGCAGCGTCATGAGAGAACACCAAAGCGCTGCACTGCAGAAGAGCGAAAAAGTTCTTATTACCATATGCGGAAGGAAAGGCCCAGGGATGACGGCACAGCCACCATTACCCAATTTGTTCACGCATTTTGTTCTCCTTCACTCCTGATTGGTTCCGGACTTCACTCATCCTCATCTACGAGTTACTATCGAAGGACGCTACATTCCTGAGAAGTAGTGCATTCTCAATAATTCCCTAGTGGGTCTGTGGGTGGCGCCATAACTCGAAGGTCGCCTTAACAACATTCGAACTTCCAAGTTTTACGTCATGAAGGAACTTTCGAGTTCCAGTAGCAACCGCGAAGATCGCAGACAGTCAAGCACAAATCGACCATACTCGATCCATAGCTCTCGAAAAAAGGGAAGCTCTCTTTCACAACATAAACGGGAAACATCGCCTTATAGACGGACGAAATCTGTCAACATGACATCACCATCCGGGGCCTGCATTGCGAAAACGGACGAGTTCAGAGAGACGCCGTGGATGGACCTCTTGGAGAAGGATGTTACTTACCATGGCGTGGAGCATAGGTGTGTGTCTTGCGTGTTGGATTGATGATTGGAATCGAGTTCAATCAGACTACACTACGAAATCCTCGCGTATCTCACGTACATGGAACAAACACCTAAAGAGAAGAAGGCGCGTGAGTTGGTGATGACAGGAATTCGAAGAGTGATACTTGGTCGCTTTTACGGTGCAGAAATTAGCGTGTATGGTAGTTGTGCAACAGGTCTCTGTCTACCAACAAGGTTAGCGCTTTTCGAAATGACTACCATATAACACACTCATACATAGATAGTGATTTAGACGTGGCTATAAAAATACCACGCATAACTGAATCCGATGTCAAGAGAGCGCTGTTTCAACTGTCCAGCCAGTTTAGGTCGGCAACATTGACAAATAGCGTTTTCGTAAACCATCACGCGAAAGTACCTATCCTTATTCTGGAGACGCGGGAAGAATATGGTGGGCATTGTCAACGATGGAAAGCGCAAATCCTTGACTCCTTTTAGGTTCTCTCAGCGTTGATATCAACATCAACGATGAATCGGGGAATAAGGGAGTTGAAGTAATTAATGGCTACCTCGCGAGGATGCCCGCCCTTCGGCCACTTGTACTTCTTTTGAAGGGATTTCTGCGCCAGAGAAAATTAAATGACGCATCCAGAGGGGGACTTGGAAGTTATGCTCTCATCTGCCTATGCATCCACTTTCTTCAGGTATGACCGTCGCCCTCGTTCACCTTGCCATTGTTTATTTCTCATACATAGGCAAATCCGAGTAATCGATCACAGGTGTACATTGACAAGCCCATGGAGTCGGAATCACTGGGTTTTCTCCTTACTGATTTCATGTTCTACTATGGCTTGACATTTGATTACGCAACGTCGTATATATCGTCTGCCACCTCTCCCGGCAAAGTACTATCAAAGGCAGAGGAAAGTGAAATGCTTTCTATTCGCTGTCTTTCGAACCCAGGTTTTTCTTCCTTCTTCCTGGCCATATATCTTGTTTATTCTAACAATTAATTGTCAGAGAACGAGATCGCCAAGTCAGTGAATAAGGTTAGAGTATTTTTCCAGGTCTTCAAAGATGCGTATGCTACCCTCCTTCAACTCAATCTCGTGGATAAGATTATGTTGGGCCAAATTATTTCCATCGATCAAAAGGTCTGCATACTTGACGGTTTTCCTTTGGTCCACCATTGAACAACGACTGCATGCAGTTTCTCGACCAACGTGAACTTCTTGCTCGGTCCACCTTACCTCACAATGGATCAAGCGCCCGTCGTGTGCACCATAATCAATATGCCAATTATTCACTACCTCCACGCCACCCATCAGGAAAGGTGCCCCGTGCGCCACGGACCTGGAAAGATACACCGATTGGGCCCAGCCGCATGCAGCACCCTCTTCCGACGGCTCCGAGACTGTGATAACGAACTTAAACGTGGTAAGTGTGTGCACGCGCAAGCTCTGGTGTCGGATTACCGATTTCCTTCTGTTGAGAAAGACTGTTATTATTCTTATTATGCTCCTTGGTGGTGCTTGGTAATGTACATGCTAATCATACCTCCTATCAGTAGTTCCTATCGTGAACATGTACTATATATAATTGATCCGCTATTGTGGTTGAAAGGACCTCGGTCAAATTTTTCAAGACGCTGCATCACATTAGCCTAAGCTATATATATCTAAGCCCCTGTAAGTGCTGAATGACCCAAGGCAAGACGACGTGCTTTCTTAGCAACAGATTCATCTCCAGGATTAGTGAGGCACAGATACACTACCGAGACGGAACTGAAGTGGCTTGGTAACGAATATCAGATATTCGAGTACATAAATACACCAGAGGGTCCCTAAGCATACAAAAGGAAAAAGCAAGTTATCGTGTATGTGTGAAATGATTAATACTAGTGGTATGCTAGAAGCAGAATCTGGAGACAGAAATACTAATGATATAGTGATATTGAAGCTCCAAGAAACATAGTGAAAGATAATGAGGGTGAATACACGTGCTGAATGTAGAAGAATTAAAGATATGAGGGAGGAGGGATGAAGGATAACGAGAAAGCATATGTCCCAAACATTGATCAGGATAGACGACTCAGGAAGACCTCGGAGGGGATTGAGGGATCTCCGTACGAAGCGAAGAGACGGCCATGTTTGTTCTGATGCTCACAGGCTCAGAAATCGACGCGTACGACGTGCCATAACTCGTGAAAGACAACGGAGGGGGCTGATGGTATGATGTCGACATCCGTGCTTGCTTGACGGATGGTTCGTAAGAATCGGACGGTGGATAGTAGGGTTGCAGCTGAGACGGAGGTTGCTCGACAAATAGGGGGGACGGTGAGTTTCTTCGTAGCTCAACAGGGCTACCGATGTCATCTGCAGCGCTCGTTTCGGACGTTGCGAGATCTCTGTGAACCTTGAGGTGCTGAAGAAGGTTGTCGTGACGATTGAAATGCTTGTTACACGATGGGTATGTACATTTGAATGCTGTGCAAGAGTAAAACACGGGGAGAACGCGTATTATTGGTTAACGAAGTAAAGGGGGCATGCCTGATAGACTCACGTTTCTCGTGTGTGTGAATCGAACGGATGTGCCTTTTGAGGTGCTCACCTCGATGAAAGCACTTTCCACAGCTTTCAACCTTGCAGACGTACATCCGAGTGGCGTCCTTGGGATTGACAGGATTACCAGCGTCATTAGCGAATTTCGTAGGCACGCGACGGCCCCGGCTTTTCTTGGTCAAATTCGGTACTGGTATAGGAAGATTCGCACGTAATTTGAAGCTGAGTTGGGCATTAGGGGTTTCCATGGTCAAGTCCTTCGAAGGTTCAGACATATAGCCGCCTTTAGGTGCTGATATTTGGCGTGGTGGTAATGGAGCTGCTACAACATCTTCCTTCAAAGCGATCATAAGGCTCGATGGTTCTACGGCCTTGTGAGAGGTTAACTTGATCTTTTTAGGCACCCGAGTTGATTTCTGTCTGACTTCAGGTAAAGGAGTTTCGTCAGATCGATGACGTTTGGTTACACTGCCAGTCTGGGATCTCGTGAGCGGTCGGCGAGCTGGAGATGAGACTGTCCTAGAGGTATTCTCTGATTCAAGTGCTTTTTTTACTTTTTCTTGGTTCAATGTTTTCTGCACACGCAAAAGTCAATAGATATATTCAAATCGCACGCGAAAGAGAATACTCACCCCTTCATCAAATGGTTGAGACTCTCCTTCTACGTGCAATCCGTCTTCCTGAGTGCTTTCCAGGGAATTGAACTCGTGAGCGTTGTGCATATTTTAGCTCCTGTTAAATGAGACCTACGACAGGGGTTCAATAAGATTTGGGACAGGCAGAGAGCTAGAAGAGCAAACCAAGAGCCTGACACGCCTTTCAGGCGTCGTTATGAGCGCACTATATCCCGAGAGTAGCAAGGAGGAGGCCTCGAGGAGAGGAGGTTGGAGGTTGAGGATGTCGAGCACAAAGTAGTAGCCCCTGAGTTGGAAACCAACTTGGGACGGAAGTTTTTTTTTTTGTAAAAAACACGTGGCCTTTTACTTATCCCGGTTAACTCTGCGTCACTAATTTTTCTGTCTGCAAACGTGTTGTTTTTTCAAAACTCGAGCAGTCTTCGCCAGCATATTGACCTTGTTTCCAGTACGATAATCACCCTAGTACTCTTCTGGATTGGTGAATTGGATGTGCTGACTTTTTCCACAAGTTTCGGCGCATATAAGTATCGCTCCGTATCTGTCGCCCCATCTTTTGGTTCTAGGACGATTCTCGTGTTGTCTCCTCGAACGCAAATATCGGGTACACTGAGTCTAGATCAACAAGAGTGTCAGCGCTATCAGAGACCATGGAAATACTTTCTCCCAGATCAGCACCTATCGTCCTCCCCTCAAGGTTTTCCAATTTACACTGTCGTGTTGCGTATCTGAAACTAAAACCAGATCTGAAACCAAAACCAGACTGCGTAAATTAAACAGTTTTTTTATCTACCTGTTGGAGGAAGGGGCCTTCACGAAAGGTGACTCATCATTTTCATATCGGTGATCTCCAACGAGCAGTTGAAGGAACAAAATCTCGCGGTTGAACTCAACTACTGGTCAGTCAGCCTTTACTCGGTTGGTTTCCAGACACGACAACTGCGGCACAAAGGTGTTCAAACGTTCGTCGTTGACATACAGACATGGATGTTCGATTCGTCCGAGTCGGCGATTCTAGCATGTAGCCACTGCCCAAGTGGCCAAAATCGGGGAACACTTTTCCCCCACCGAGTAATACATGTTCTCTAATCATTTTCGTCGATAGATTGAAACGGTATTAGCGCCAGTTCTGCTTTTCCCCACTTATCGTTCTAGAGCCAGTGTCATAGCGCCAATTCCAATGCCGGTGACTCTATACGTTCTGTGTAGCCAGTGTTCACCACCTTTGGCCAGGTTCAAGCCTTTGGAAAGACGCACCTGTCATTCTCGTCCTCATCCTTCCGAACATATATGGGTTTCTGCGACAATGCTCTCAATAGCACTCGCCCTGTATCTGTCTTCGAAGGATTCACTACACAAGCATGTCATGTGTACGAAGAAGCAGCTTGAATTACCACAGAGACATCTCCATGGCTTCTCGATCAGACCGGGCTCATCTGGACCTATGAACCCATAAACTCCTGGCTAGAGGCGACTCTGGACGTACTTTACCACTTGGTTGCCTGCGTGCGTATATCTATTTGTCAAAGTCGCTTTTCTATCAGGTCTCGTATGAACGAGCACAGATTCCAATCCCGACCCACTTGATGCCGTGTCTTTGTGTCGCATTCCTTCATGAAAGGTTATCCCCAGATAGAACCTTTAGGAATGGCTCTTCTCTCTATTCGTTGTCCTTCTTTGTACACCTGCGTGCCCAAGTTCCATCATTTTAGACATCCCCTCGGGGTTTGGTGATGTTCTGTGCCCATGTTTACGCAGCACTGCCATTTGTGGCTCTTGTATTGTCTTGGTGTCTTCATTCTTCTTACTCGGAATTATCCTCGTGTCACGCATTGGCAATAGGTAAATGTTGAGCTCATCTGAGAAAATATATGTTCCATTCCGAATCGACGCGAAATGTTTTGCCTCGCCTTCACTTCCACTAAAGAGCCAAGAAAAACACAACCAGGCTCATTAAATGTCTTTGAGTTCGCTTTCCTCATGCGATCAGAATTCCATTGGTATCGGCCCTCCACTGTCCAGTCACTTCGTCCGAGGAAGAGTATTTCGGATCGTTGCGAGTTGAGTGGTTGGTTCCTTCCACCTTCCATTACCTTCTCCCGCGAACTGTGCAGCATGCGTGCCTAGATAGTTTCACGTAAAATCTATCTCTGGCTGGTGTATCACCATCCGGATACACTTCTATATACACCAGTACGAATGGCCAATCGGAGTATCAGGTAGCATCATCATGAGACCTACTGGGTGTATTCTCTGCCGTCAATCATGGCTCTTGAAGTTGAACCAAGTACTCACAATCTTACGACAGGTCAAGGGTTGTTAAATGCCGTGAACCCCTCTTTGATTGATCGATGCTTCAGAGCCATAAGTATGTGTGGAATAGCTTCAAGTAATGCGCAGTTCACTGACCCAACTTGCACCCCACTTGTGGGAGTTCCTCTGTAACATGGGCAGCATCCGTACCGGGAATTTGGCTAGGGCATCCTTTATTGTAAGGTTAAGTTAAAGTTCGAACTACGACCGTCTGATGGGCTGAGATGGGATCATAGGATCATATCCACAACGGGCCCAGAAGTATGTTTGCTTCCCTCTAGAAAGGTTCCTTCTCTTCTTGATCGACATTACTTGGGTATCAATTGTTATGTATGCCATTGTTCCCGGCTTGAATCTCGGCGTTCTCCTTCATGGTCATGTGTGTTGCTCTGGATATATACACGGTCAAGATCTCACCGATTTGATACTAGGGACGTTCATCCCACCATGATTTGCCTCCAAGAAACGGTCACTGACAATAGTCCAGGACTTCGGACTGGCACTCCATTCAAAAGCTGGAAATGAAATCAACGAACGTTCCTTAGACTATTTATTAAGTAGTATGTATTCGTAAGCTCGTACATTCTGCTTCTTCTACATTGCGCCATTGGAGCTTCTTCAGTCACACCTCGTCTTATGAAGTCCCTCGCACGACCGACCCTGAAGAGAAGTAATTTCGCTTTCGTCACCTCTGTCTGATATCATGATCATCATGCTCGGCCATTATAAGCTTGTGCCGATCTCTTGCGGTATAGCCGTGGACTCGTGAGCATCGGTGTAGCGTCACGACGCTTAACTAGTTAATGATAGAAGACATCATAATCGACCCGATAGAGGTCCACCTCGTACTGGAATCCGGACTTTCTCAAGCGCCTGTGGAACTTTGGCGAATTCTTGGAAGTCGCGTATATTCTGGGATAGATGCCATTATTCCGCTTCATGGGGTATGATGACTGCGCATCACCTTGTAACAGGACGTCAGCTGGACATATACCTCCCATAACTCATTGATTTTGCTCGAGATAGTGGCCCGACCGAGTGATTGCACCGTGCCGATAGTCTCATGTTGTTCATTTGTGTGTGAACATGCATATAAATATGCCACAGTCTTCCCAGCCTCCAGCTATCCCTGCGACGGTGTATGCCATGAACTTCCTTGTACTCTTACCGTTCGAGCCGTTCACATCGGCATTGTCTATCAATTCGAACATCAGGGAAGGGCTGCCTTCTTTCGATGCGGAATTTCTAACCCGTTGCTGGGAATGTTTATTCCCAAACCTTTCCTTTGACCTGTTCCCCTGCGTTTGAATTACGTGGAGGTGTTCTTTATGACAGACTAGGTCTATATTTGTGCTGATGTGTATTTGTCACTTTCAGTAACTGATGCGTTTCAAGTAGACATTATCAGCTAGTACTAGTAAATGTGTATGCACAGTCTGACAGTAACTTTTCCAGGGCACTGACTCGACAAAGGTTGATCTGACTGTTTTACATATCTCGTCAATGGTTAGTAATTCACGTCATGGCCAAGATCACCCGTCTCCAACTTCCAAGGATCATCTCTAAATGGTACTAATACAAAATATCATGGAGCTCTTCCGCCGTTTTGACCGATATTCGTTCATAAATATAGTTCTCTTAGAATCCGCCGACACGGTAAATTTTGTGGCCTATCATGAACTAGTATATTGTTCTTATTAGAACTGCTCGAAGGCATAGTCAACGTACGCGTCTCGTTACAGTTTACCTGAATCAATGGAAGCACCACGATGGCACGGCCGGCCCCGGAGGCGCGATTAAAGCTTGACATGAAGTTCGTATTACGAACCAGAGTCCAGGACCCGAGTAGTATTCCGTGGTACTTATCCCATTATTCTAATTATGACTGACATTGAGGCGGTTGGTATTAACTTGCTACCGGTTGGCACTTCAAGACTCTCTGAGCCCGAGGCCGAGGTCGAAGCAAAAAAGTATAGTTGAATACTACTGATGGGCACATGTAAGGGTCGCGATTACTATGTCGGTGTCATGATCATGAAAGATCATGTATGTACATGGAGCCCTCTTGGAGCTAAACTCCACTATTTTCTTGGCAAGAATCTTGAGAATGCATCACCTCATCATATCTAATCATATCTGTGCCACATACCTCTGTCACACTATTCTTCTACCTTGCGTCACTCCACAAGCATGTAATATGAGCTAAACAATCAGTTCTATCAGGATGTCTAGCTTCTGAGTAGTAATCTTCATTGCCGCAATTAAGACGCGAATGCGATCGAACTGGTAGCTTTAAAGTACATGAGCAATCAATGAAGCCACTGACATGCTCGCGCGAGGTATGTCGATTTGAATAACCTTTTCATTTCGCCACATCGCCACCTCCGAGTCGTTGACATACTGAGCATCAAACATAAAATTTCCCTCCCTTCCGAATAAAAAAGTTATGTGAGCGTGTCCTGTGTCGCCCTTCCGTTTCCCGCCAGATACGAGGCCGCTGTCCGGATGGAGGTCGGGATCTGGGTCCGAAAAACGAAAAAAGATACATATCCATGGATGGACCTTTCGGCGCGCCGATCCGAATCATGGATATCGGCCGTTCCTGGCGGTGATTAGATATCTGAGAGAAGCACGAGCAGGCGGATATCGACGTAGTACGAAATCTGGGAACACGTGTATCACAGAAGGAAAAAAAAACTTCCACTTTATGAAAAGATAGGCAAGTCCTGGCTGTTCGCCTGTTCGATCCGGAGGAGGCCAATGCCATTCAAGTTGTGGTAGCGTATTGAGCTAATGCGGAAAACACGTACCCTCCTACTGGGGATGAAGCCCAAGTACATCGTCACACGTTCTAATGGCCTGGCGGCCACTGTCTGGGCGAGGCTCGATATCCAAAGGAAAGCGGGAAGGAACTTGTCGTGCGTGGTCCTTGGGGCAAGGGCACCTACGATAGCCATCGCCATCGCCATCGCCATCGCTATCGACACTATCACTTGATCTTGGACCAAAGATGATGATGTGCTATCAATTCTTTGCCACAGTTCGTAACATATCATTTTCGGGGAAAATGCAATGGATATTAGACAGAGAGGAGGGAGTGACATTGGGCCCTGGAGATGGATAGACATTAACATCGACAACGATGACATGGATATGAAAAACAGACGTGGTGGCTGAACAACTGGCACATGTGCTGGAATTTCGGAAGTCGAAGCACGATGTAGATGGAGAAGAAGAAACCAGGGCAGGGCACTGGGACATGGGACATGGGGGTGGGCAGTGTTTCAGGATTCAGGAATTAGCACACAACGCAAGAGCGATGAGCGAGGAGATGTTCGGAGGTAATGACGGTTCCTGTGGAAGGGTGGCAGGGCCATGTGCCGTTAAGCTGTTAATTTAAGACGAGAGCTGTGCCACGGGTGCTTCGGATTCGAAAGCTAGCATGACGGAGCGCGGGTATATGGGCGATGGGGCGTTTGGGTATGACGCGATGGGGCGGTCCATGGGTCCATGGTTGTCTAGCCCTTGACCAGGCCCGGGATAATGGGTATGGGTGTGGTGTAGTTTAGTATGGTATGATATGGTATGGTATGGGAAGGGCAACGCTGCTGCCTGCCCAGAGCACCAGACAGCCCAGCGGGATCAGATCCAAGGGTGTGAGTGGGTACTCCAGCAGCCACTCAGCAGCCACTAGCGCCCCAAATGGGTTTGGGGCTGGGCAGCCGGGACGGAAGGAGAGGGAAGGGGCTGGAGAAGGGAAGGAAGGTAGTTTTAGAAGCTTTGCGAGTGAGAAATGCTTTTTTGTATTAATGACACAATCGACGCGTGCTGTGTACGTACTGTGCCACGCGCGATGCAGCTGTGTAGAATCATATCGCGGAAATGCGCGAGAGATGAGGATGGGGGGAGGGTATGATGTACACGCGATATTGATATCGATGCGATATGCAGTACGACGTCACAAATCTCATTTGCACTCATTTGCCCACTCGGGCAAATGTCCGACTGAGAACGGTGCGACAAGCAAAAGTATCAGTAACACCACAATGTCATTATGATGACATTTGATTGTGGAGGTGGTTGGGCCCTAGTAGCATGATGCAAAAGAAAGATAAGAATCAGAACACGAAGCGAGATGACGATGAGATGAGGAAGCGAGGAAATGAAGCAGGTTGACTTTCGATCCACAGAATAGCTGAGTCAACAGGCGCGGACAGCGAATCATCCAGACGTCGAACAAGGCTTTTGAAATGACACACAATGTGTCGGGGTGACGCAAGTAGTTTGTAAGATAAGATGGAGATTTGTCAGCATAAACCGATTAGAGAGAAGTCGAGTAAGCTTTCATCGTGAGTTTTCGACACTAGTTTATGACTTGTCTGCAGCTGTCCAACCCTCAAAATCATAATTTAATGGGGAAAGAAAACAAGCGACAAGCTTGAGATAAGCATAAATAATCCCATCACGGTGAGAATAATCCGACATCGGAGAGAAGAAGCCCTTATATTCCAGACGTAAACAATTTCTTGAGCGTAGAACAAGAGTCGGAGTGGAGCTCCGAGAGAGAGAGAGTCTCGGGCCTCCTTGGCGTTAAGGAATTGCCTTGGAGAGGAATTCTGAAGAAACAATTCTATCATGATCACGGTCGGTAGGGACGAGACGGTATTCCGAATTTCGCGTAAACTTGCCTGTTTCGCAAATAGGTAACTCCAAGCTTGTCTGAAGTGACGACTCATCAGCCTTTGGAAGAATTCGCGAGTTTCGAGGCAAAAGAAGACCCGGCCGATTGCTAGTGGGGTTCTCCAGAGAATCGCCCAAACCACACAAACAAAATTTTTCGCACAAATGAAAGCAACAGATACTTAGTTTTTCAAAAATGCTAAAGAGGAAGATCAGGCAACTCAGGAACGACACGTAATGGGATTTCGAAATTTGGAACCTCACTCGCCAGGGAAACGCGTGCGGATGTGGTGGGTGCGTGGGTGGGTGCTTCAGGCTTCACAATCGTGAACGTGCCACATGCGTTCCATACGTAGCAAAGCAAAGCATTTCCGGGTGGGAGGGCAAAGCGAATGCCGGAAAGTCAAATTTCGCCACTGAATTGGGGGGGGGTCTGGAACCCATTGTTCAACCTCTGCTGCGCATCAACGTTTATCCTGTCGGACATATATATACAATTCAGACTTGGAATGGTCGAGTCAGGGAGATGGGTCCAGGATGTACTCAAGGACTGATTTTGTGGCGCCTGAGGATCACATTGCAAGGCAGTTGCGACCCTGGCTAATCTTGGACATGCCACATGAAACAGCAATGATCTTCAAAAAGAGGTGCCACCAGGCTTAAAAAGCGATTACGGGACGCGAGAATCGGATCTTTATGGGTAAGAGTCTGGTGGAAGGATGAGAAGCGAGCGCGATACATAGCTTACTCTCGAATGATTAGGATAGGTAGGTATGGTAATATTGGGGATATCAAAAAGGCAGAGTTTGTCTGCGATAGAAGATCGGAGATGTGTGTGTTTCGCGTTTAATTTGAATTGATGAAAAATAGTTGGTCCCTGAAAATGAAATCTAGATATGGGCGCGAGCCGGAGAGATCGATATCGGAAGTGTGGAGACGAGATTTGTGGGGTTTGGATGAAATGGAACGGAAAATGTAGGATGGAGCAGTTTGTGGGAGTCATGAGAACTTTGTGTGACGAACTGGGCTAACTCTTGAGAAGAAGCTCTAGCCTGGGATCGATGGAGGGAGAGATTGGGGAAGGAGTTGCGGAGATGAGCGGTGGGGCGGAGTTTGAAAGATGGACCGGGCCGAAAAGCGATGGCATCTGAGTAGATGAAGGGAGATAACCGAAAGAGGCAGGAGAGGCCCTTGTAGGTGGAGATGTTTCCCGATCTTTTCTGTAGAATAAATATTGGCTGGGATAAGTATGTGGAGGAGAAGTACTTGGGAGAGCGGCGTGTGTATTTCTGTTGTGGCAACATCTGAGATCGATCGACAAGTGGTCAGCTGGATGGACAAGCTTTTTTACCTGAGCTTCCAACAAACTTGAGGTGCTTGGTCCATCCCCGCGCTACTGCTAGTCCACTCTTCCGTCGATCACATCCGTAACAAAGGTGCGATCTGACTGTCGTTTATAATAATCCTCTTATTCATTTTATTTTTTCAGTTAAATTCGCCACACCCAAGGGTTCCTGTAACCCGGTGGTTATGCTTTCCTTCAACTCTGTTCCTCGTTCTCTTTGTTCCCAGTCCATGCCCGACCCTGTCAGCCCTTCCTACACTGTCTATTCCGTTCCATCTCCTTTCTCCTCCGGCTCAAGTGCCCGCAGCCCTGTCTCCGATTCAGCTGCTGACATCGATCACAACCACTCTGCTAACATGGACGACTATACCCTCGCCTCTACCTACTCTGACCTTTCCTATGTACAATCACAGGACTTTGATGTGAGCATCATGAATTGGTCCGCTCCAGAGCAAAGTAATGCTCCAGCCAAGAGGCAACAACAGCCTCCGTACTCTCAGCAGTTTCAGCAGTCAGACGCCGGATACGAGCAAACCGTCTTTGGCAACGACACGGGCTACGTCGACGCCTGTGACCCACAATTCGTCAGTAAAACCGAATCTGCCGAGTCTCAGGCACACGACAGCGAGGCCGACGACGAGTGGACGGCGCGCGAGGGTGGCTTCGAGACGCATTACGCCGGAGACGCGGCGGGTGCCCCCGGTGAGCGAGGCGCACGGGCTATGATGGCTCATGCTCATGCTGACATTGATGCAGACGCGGACGCAGACGGCGAGGAGGACCCAGAGACGGGGTATTCACCCGCCAGCTACGCAGCGCCTCCGCCACACCACGCAGATAGCGCGCCCCAGCGTGGTGACGACGGCGAGGACTGGGCCGAGGCCGAGCCAGTGGACGACGACGACTTTGAGGAGGACGACGAGGAGGACGTGGAAAGCGAAGACGACGACGACATGCGCGACCCTGAGTTTGTACTCCGCCGGACGCGCCGGAAGGTGTCTTCGACACCTTCGTCGTCCTACCCCGGGGAAGGCCGCAGTCTGCGTTCGGGGCGGTTCAACCCCTACCCCTCGTCGTCATCGTACTCCGCCTCGCCGACCGCCGAGCACTCAAGCGAGTACGGCGCCCAACACCAGGATCACTATTCCCATTCCCATTCCCACTCCCACTCCCACTCGCATTCTCATTCGCATCCTCATTCGCATCCGCATCCGCATTCTCCACCTTCTTCTTCCCAGCCGCTTCGGACCCGTCGGACATACGCACACACCTCAGTGTCGCCGTCCACGTCCGAGCCGTATTCGCCCGTGTCCGTGTCCGTGACGTGCACAGGCGCCCCGCGGCGCCGCGTCCGCCCCACGACGTCGCTGCCCATCCCCATCCCCGTGCCGAACCTCACGAAAAAGTCCCGCGGGCGCCGCGTCCCGACGATGGAGGACTTCAAGGACGAGATCGAGGCGCACGTCCCCGCGCCGCTGCCGGCGAAGGGGAGGAAGAAGGCGGCGGGCACGGGCGCGGGCGCGGTGGCGAAGAGCATGCGGACGTATACGTGTGATGTGGATGGTTGTGGGAAGCTCTTTGCGCGCGGGGAGCATCTCAAGCGGCATATTAGGAGTATACATACCTACGAAAAACGTGAGCTCTCCATCTCCCGTTTCGATTTGACGCTAATTGCCCTTTGTTGACTTAGCACATCGGTGTCCGTACCCCGGATGTGGCAAGGACTTTAGCCGTCATGATAACCTCGGGCAGCACATGCGTGTGCACAAGGACTATGTACCCCCCAAGGACGGCCAAAAGGCATAGAGCAGGTCTCATGTGCTGTGCTACAATGCTATTACCGTGTTTCTCATTTGGATGGATTTGTAAACTGCTTTTTCTCGTTTCATTTCATTTCATGTCTTCCTTCCCTTTTGGGCTTTTGTGTTTTGATTTCCTCCCGTATATGCATTCACGACCAGCTACGACATTACGCACCCACCCC
>JAGGAS010028299.1:0-14512 GCA_017657355.1 Termitomyces sp. K1Ac | reverse complement strand
GTGTTTTCTATCTATACCATTGCTCGTGAATGTTGGGTAAAACAGGTTTATCAGCTAAGGACCGAGTGATCGTTCCAACTGAGGACCACATCAGTATAATACACTTCTACAACTTCTGACGTGACTTGATAACACTAGGATCCCGGAACACTTGTATTCTTTTCATCTTCTCTATAATGCTGCAATATCGCTGCCTTCCTTTGCACAAGCTTGCCTTTGTTTCCAGACTGGCACTTTGCAATGTCAACTCGAGAAGTATTTGGTCTCTCATCTCGTGGGTTGTGTGACGCCTTCGAGTCCATCATGCCCCTCTACAACGTGCGCACACCACGTGTATCATATGAACGTTACACGTGTACCAAGTCACCATATATCTGCTGAGCCGATCGAACGATCCTTATGAGGGACACCTGAAGGCTTCTATTGGCCTTTACTGTGACTAGCCATGACGAATCCGCGAGGCATACAGAAATCGATAGGTCACGTCTGACCGCACTTTCTTCACGTCTCTCGCTTAGCCTCTTGCTTCCTGTAGGTATCCAGACGTTGTTTCGTCTCCAAGAAATTCAGAATGGTCACGGAAGATGATCTTGACGAGTGAGCATACTCACTCTTTTGTCTGTCCTCGCTTTATATATCTGCAGTAGATCGCACTTCTCTCGCCATTCAAATATTCAAATACGAGACACAGACTCGGGTGAGACCTCGACTAACTCTTCAGGTGGACTTCGCACTCGAAAACTACCTTATCGACCACTTACTCCTCTCTTCCCGCCAATTACATCTCGTTCTACAAAACCCGCCCCTGTTGATGGCACCGAGGTCGATGCTCTTATCCCCAAGGTAGAACTTGGGCCTAGATCAAATCCCCGTTCGTCCTACGCACATCTGTTATCTCGACTCCGAGACGACTCCGAGAGAGAAAGGAAGCAGAATTCAAGTTGCCACTCGGGGTCTCGTTCTCGTAGCAGTAATGTCAACGTTATTTTACGTCTCTTAGCCCATGAAACTGCTAGAGCCGACGCCGCTGAAAGTCAACTCAACAGGGATAATGAAGCCATCCTTACACGTGTCCGGAACATCCGTGAGGCTCATGCACGATGCCAGGCCGAGCTGGTACGCGTCACTACTGAGTTAGCCATGTACAAGTTCCAGCTCAATCTCGCTCAAAAAGGTCTTGCATATCTCTCAACCTAACATTCTTTACTCATTTGTCTGTTCAGAAATTCATCACGCCCAGGTTATTATAAATGAAACTGACCAGGCGCGTGTCAACGCCGAAGAACGATGTATCAAAGATCGAGAAAAGGTCAGAGAGTTGATTTTGCAACGCGCCGTCGACGATGCGAAAGAGGAAGGAAGACAAGAGGGCTGGAGATTGGGCTTGGAAAGGGGTAGATCGGATGCGTGGGCTGTGCAGCAAGATCAAAGATGCTTTCGGAATGCTGAAAGGATGGAGAAACGACGTCAAGAAACAGGATATCGATCACCAAAGTTATCATCGATATCATCGTCTCCTTCATCAGCCAGGCAAGTTTTTGGATGACATTCTATCTTTCTATGACTTATTCTTTCTCTTTCCATCCAGACCTGTGTCTGGTATCCAAGCTGATACCCAGACACCTCATCCACTCATTCTTGCTATTGCCTCCCCTATCCCAAAATGCCCGAACAGCTCATATCGGAGAGTGTCAAATCTGCTTTCACCTGACCATGACTCTATATCTCGACACCCCCATCGATCTTCAAGCAACAGACGTGTGGGGTCGCCCAGTCGCTCCGAATTTTGTTCTCCTAACCTCGCCCCTTCTCGTCGTTCAGTCAAATCTCATCACTCTATTCCGCCGGATGGGCTCATCCCAACGGTTGGTTCCGATGAACACATTTTTCTCCCTCCTCCCCACGAGCTTAGCGTTCATATGGACTTCACTGAACCCGCCAGCGATGCTTTTACGGCTGCCGATGTTCAAACTTGGCCGACATCGACCATAGGCACTAAAAGCAAAGGATTAGATCCTCAAGGCAGAAACACCGTTCGAGATGTCAGTCTTCGAAGGACCCAGGAACATAGACACCATTTCATACCATCATCTGTGCCCAGTAACCACCCTCATCGCGCTACTAGTATATCAAGTCAAAGAGATGGATATGAAACTCCTGTACTCTCAACAATGTCCAAGAGATCGACTCAGATATCTGAGTTTGACATCATCAGGCCGCCAACCGCGTGTCCTGCTTTCAAAGGCGACATATTAGCTCGGGAGTTCTACACTTATCAAGGAATCGCCGAGGAGCGGCATTCGACGAGTGTGGATGACCAAGAGGTAGTCCCCGCAGCCGTTGGCAAGATGCCAAATGCAAACGAGGTAAGGATATCTCTAAATTCGAGAATCGTTAACATGAAACGCAATTTTTATGAAGGGTACGAGGGTTCGTTCTCGTGTCAGCGGAGCAAAGGCATCAAAAGTCTCGACCTCAGACCTTGTTCGACGAGCCTCTCACATCTATCGGATAGATGACCCACGTCAACCCTCCGATGACGAAACCGGATACCCACAATCAGTAAACATCTACCACAAGCCCACTTTACCCGCCTTGAGTCCTACAACTTCAAATCCTGAACATAGGACCTCTGTACAAAGGACGACTTCCAATGTCATGGTTCCTGGTATTGATGTCGAACCTCCAGTAAACTAAACCGATGGTTTGATGTCCGACTGAACTCATCTTGTCTCAATAATAGTCACGTTCTCCGACCAATACCTCTTCAAGAACCTCCACCAACCCGGCCCTGCTCACTCCTGAACATGCCAATCAACTGGCAGTAGTTCCCGAACCCTCTTCGGCCTCTCTACTGAGGTCCCAGATGGCCCATCGGCCAACTCGGTCCTGAGTGAAGAGTTACCCCTAGGTTCGCTACTCTTATATCACAGAGTTGCCAAGTCAAATGAAGCGCTGAAATCATTGAAATATGAACTTCACGCAGGCCATCAGCTCGAACCCAAACCACCTGAAACACGAGAAAATATGGCATCTAGTAACCTGGCCTCGATCTCATACGGTCCCTCGGCCGCTGCGCCCCTCGAAGTTCCTCTGGATAGGTCACTAGAATTTAGGTACTCGCCAGCTTCCTTCAATAGACCAATTTCTTTTTTTTTCTCGAAGACTGACATTTTTTTTGATACTTTAACGTGCATGGAGCCTGGCGTTCTTCACGGGACTGAGCTCTTGCAATGAGTATGTATATATGTAAACGTTTATGCCTGTAGTTGAATTGCGCATACGATAATGTAGTTGTCACGACAGAGGGTCCTTCTCGATTAAGGGACGCGTTTATTTGGCATCACAACATGCGTTAAACATTACAAACAAAATCACAACGTTGCTCTCAGACACCAGCACGATGAGCCAGTGTTCATTCAGACTAAACCTTCCTATCCACATCGTCTCCTTGGTCCTGCTCTTACTTCTCAACGCTACTGCTGCGGCTCCAGAATCGTGTGCGTTCTCCTGTCCCAGCACCGACGAAAATGGTCATGCCTTGATCACTTCACCTTATTCCACACCCTACGATGGGCCATACTCCATTTTCGATTGTGTGTAAGTTTGAAACAGGATCTGCTCTCCGTCTTCACCTACCTATACACAATACAGATACCCTATTCTAGGGACACCATCTCTTCCACATACCTGCCGGTACTACAAGGTAGCCTCGTATCATGCCGTCTATTCACTTGCATTGACTGTCCATCGCAAGGCTAATGGATTCCGCGCCTTGGGGTCAAAAAATAGTGGCTGCCCAACCCAAGCAGTACCCTGCTCAGACGATACGACACCTCATTTTTCAACACCTGATAAGCTCTACTTACCTCCGTGGATTGCATCGGGAAACGATCTACTTTATTACAGGGAAAACCCTCAGCCTCCGTCTCCATAGTAGTCAGTTTTCATGAAACATGTGATAGATTCCCTTCAATTCCTTTAGAGGTATCTAATGATACTACATCATACCAGTGGCAGTGAGTAGACTACTCTATCGATTAAGGCATACAAAAGCAGTTATCGTGTACGTCTTTGCGAACACTAATGGAATGGCATGTCCTATTATTGATACTTTCTTTAAGTGGCTCCTCGGCATCCAATATTAACGTAATTTGTAACGTTGGTCGCCAGTACTATTCGTTATACTAAGGACCTATCTCGGGAAGGAATACTCACAGGTCAATTTTTTGACACAACGAGAGCTCAGAGTCCGATCATCTGTGTCAAAGAAACGCCAACAGCCCTCCACGCCACCCAAACTACCAAATAAAGTCGTGCAATGTAGCGGGCGCTAAAGTCGATTAACCAGTGAGAATCATATTTCCAACGCCTGCCTCTTGCACAACCGGAACAAAATTGATGTCGCCAGGATGACCTCGAGTTGACTCTCCCAACATGCTTCAAATCGCTGCGCTGACGCCTCACCGAAGGCAAGTCCTATAACATCTTTCCAGAACACAAAAAAGATTTTGATCTATATTGCGACATAGAATTGAAGCAGAAGTCGAAATTCGTTTTCAAGTCGCCATAGATGAGGTCGAAGGGGCCTAAAGTTGCCTTTGCGCGACGGGGAATTTGTCCAAGGAAGAACGCAGTGATTCTAGATCATCCCCCTCGGAAAGCTCTGAAGAAGAGGGAATATCTACGAACGGTATGAGATAAAGGTGATTCCGTACATACTGGTGCTGTGTTGCAAAAAGATGCTCAAGAAAAGTCTATTTCTAATCATACCAGCTTTACGACCACCAAGAAGGGCTTCGCAGGCGGTCAGGACTCCCAAGGAGCGATTTAAATCCGAAAATTGTTGCGTAAAGGTGAGAGTCGAGCGTCACCTTCGACAAATTGGACTTCTAAAATGAATTTGATCACAGCATTCCAACTACAAACAAGCTGATTATACTCTGGACTTTCTCTCTTGGGCGCTGATCATCACGGAAGACTCGGTACGCTGCTCTCTTAGTAACACATTCTTATCATTAGAAAGAAACCTCTTGTCGACGCCGTGGCTGGGTAAACGGCTAAGCACTCACCGTCTTCGGAGCTGATTGTACGAAAGATCCGGAAGCGACCAAGGCAACGTGTCTCTGGGCGTAGCTACATAGTAGTTGCAACCTCATCACCCAATCGCAACCTCACCACACCCTTGGCAACCACTCGAGAAGGCTAAGACACATACATAAGCTTCAAGTTCGCAAAAGCTTGGTCGAGATTTCATTTTAGCCAACGTTCAAGTCCTTCCTGATTCTTCAGAGCCGTCCTCAGAGAGCGACGAGATAAAGGACTGGGCCAAGCGGCTACCTACATTAGCTGTCGCCAAGTGTCCGTCGGGACAGAGCAGAGATGATGGGTAGAGTGCAATCAAAGTGTTGAAAAGTCGGAGGGAGGAAGTACCGAGTCCAAAACCCATATTAAACACGTAACGTAGACTCTCAAATGATTTCAATGACAGTGGTAGTAAGGATTTGACCGAACATCGTCTGCTGATCTTAATCGACCCCTGAAAACGATCGACCAACATCAACTTGTCACAACACTACTTCGGTCAAATAATTGTACAGGGCACCACAATGCCTTCGAATGATTACGACTTTTTGTTCAAGCCATCACCGACGAGTTTTACCTCCTTCTCCAATAACTTCAGGCCCTTCACTAATTATCTCATTATGAGCCGTCTCAGTAAAATTTGGAAACAGAACACATACGAAGGAAGAGACGCCTCTCGAGCTTAGATGTCTCCAGACCAGCCAACTCGCTTTTCAATCATGTCAGAGACATAATTTCGAAGTTGGCGGGCCTCAATCACAATGTCAGAGAGACTTTGTCCGATTGCTCGCCCGTAGATTCCTTCGATCCGTACAGGTTGTGTGAGAGAGTCAGCGGCAAAATGATGAGGGTCGATATACATAGCGAGAACGGCTAAACGCATTGTATCAATGTTGGTAGTGGTGAGGATTAAGATTGGATCTGATTTAAGGCTTCGACCAGCGAGTCGTCAAGGAGGTGTATCTGAGTTGAAATTTGTTGAAAGAGGACCAGCCGTTAGTGATTATTTCCAGGAAACAATCCAGCTTCGTAAATCGTAATCACTGCCAATGTGAACTCACCCATTCATTATCAAGAGAAGAAAGCTGATCGACGTATCTCGGAGTGTTGAGGTAGTAGAGGACACAAGTTGTGGAAGCTATCTCAAGTCCCTGGGGAAGCCATGAAACTCGAAAACATTATTCCATGACGGTTAGTATATCGCGATCGTCCCTTTTGTGACGCTGAGGATATGGCAAACTCGGAGCTCGAACAGTTGTAGCGCTCCACAGGTTCTGACTGTTCATCAGTAGGATCATCGCAAATTGTGAAACTGTAAACACCAGACCCAGAGATCCTGATTTAAAAACGTTGTTCGGAACCTCGTATGTGTAGCATAGTAACGGCCTTTCAGTGGTTTGCCCGGAAAACGTCCGAGTCCTCGCGTGGACGAGGGAGACGCCGTGGTAACAGTTGCAAGAGCGTATTATGACTCAGACGTGGTTGAGGGGATTTGATACATGCTTCATCTTCAAAATTGAAGCTTTCTCAGAATCAGGCTGTGAGCCTGTACGACCTCACATTTGTTGGGAGATCTTGTAAACGGGCGGAGTCGGAAAGACTTAGAAGTGTTCCATCTGCAGGGGAACGAGGGGCGCATTGCACTATTCCTAAACGTAAATCTGTTTCGAGAGATCGTTGAAGCCAATGGATCCCTTGCATTCGCTTAAAGCAAGATGTAACAAGCATACGAAAGATCTTTGGCGAGCTGTCGGCGTAGACCAGACTCCTTGTCCTTCGGCCCAAAGCCTTCAGCGAAATGGAGGAACATGTGAGTGTATAGAGTGATGGCAGACTTTTTTCGATCTCCACACCATATGTCCTGAGCTGGATCAATTAGTCAAAATATCATCTGATGCTTTCGTCAACGAATGGCTTGTAGAAGGCCGCGGTTTGTGGTCACGATTCCTCGATTATAGCGAATCAACAACCCAACTAACGAAACTCGTTGTTAACCGTGCGCGAAAGTTGTTTCAAACCAAACAAAATCTTTTAGTAAAAGCCACAGCACCTTTCCCATCGCGTCTACTTCTTGGCTTACATCGCGGCGACTCCAGCTATTCGAAAGTCTCTTGCCGACGCTGGCGGACTCCATTATTAGTACTTGAAGAGTAATTTGCGGAGACCATATTTTTCATCGGTCGCCAACAAGTCGTTCATCAAATTTTGAATTGTGTTGAGAAGAAAATTAGTAGCATGATCGGGGAGGGGGAAACGCTCCAGGTGCCAGGCGCGACGGATACCACAAACGACTCAATTCCAAAGGGTTGACCAATGGTTATGAAGAGCCGTACAGTGTGTGTGATATGACTGTTCAAATCCAGGGTTGTCGTCGGGGCGGAGGCGTGTCATGAGCTGGCCAAATGCTGAAATGGCATAAATCGCATACCAGAAGCGGAGATGGGGACAGAATCTTTATATGATTTGATAGTAATGAGTGGAGGATCTGGTTAGAGCAAAAGGAGAGTCTGTGCGATGGGTACCTCAGAATGGTGAAGCTGGTCGTGGAGAGAACGAGTGTCGTCGAGGGCCAGGGAGAGATTGACGAGATCAACAGTCAAGAAAAGATGCGCGTTCATTGATAGGTTGCGCGCGTCCATGGCCCCGGGCAATGTAATGGAAGTATATTGGGAGGGAGTAATGGAATGTGGAAGATGGGAGACGATGTAGTTGGCCCTGTCTGAGTGATATGTTCCATTTTAAAGCCTAGTTCTAGTTGGCCCATGGTCTGAACTCATGGCCAAAAGAGACAGTGAGCGACTACGTGAAATTTAAATCGGTCGAGCACGATTGTTGTCACTGTTTTAGGAATACAATGCCCGTGAACAACCAAGACGGCGCATCTGTGATCGTTCAGAATGCCCAAACGGTTCCAAAGTCTTCTGTGGGATCGCAGGATATTTCTTATTGGCATTACAGGACGTCTCTTCTGGTAAGTTCAGACCTAGCGCTGCGTACTGATTCAGAGTTATGGGTTTGAACCAAAATGAATCATACACTATGAAATTGCGCTGTGACAAGCACCGGTAGTTAGAAACTGTCCAAGAAATTGCGTAGGACATCTGAAAAGTGCTCCGCTTCGTCAATCATAGGGAGATGGCCGGCAAAGGGAATTTCCACGTATTCCACAGGCTTTGCATTTGCATCTTTGCATCTGACTACGTTCCACTCGTCCCTCAGGCGCTGAAGCCCCTTGCCTATGTTGCCTCCACCGTCAAGACTACCGGCGAGGAGAAGGACGCGTTCGATTGGGCTAGAGAATAAGCTCTGAGACTTCTGATCAGCTATGATGGGGTGTTAGTAAGCGTGGAAGGAGCGATACAAGTGAACGTACCCTGATAGAGATCGTAGTCCGAGAGCGCTCCGGCACCAATAACAAATCCATCAACCGGAGTATTCTCAATCATTTCGGCTACCCATCGACGTCTTTCTCCCCTCTCCGACTCCTTCTCAGCACACTTCGACGGCTGAGGGAACCACCTCGGCATCGTAATATCTGCCAACTTGCCCATCCCGACCTTAACAGCATAATCAGCTCCCTTCCCCACCTTTCCACCTTTAACGCCCCCTTTCAAAATTTCCTCGGCGCTAACATCACCATAGACAACTCCGATTCTCCCTGCCCAAGCCTCCTTGTTACCTGGGGCTGTCCTGAGGGACGTGTCGCATGCGACGATGCTGCGCGTGAGCTCAGGGTAGCCTCGCGCAAAGGCAAGTGAAGCGGCACCCCCCTGAGATACTCCGATTACGGCGTGAACTGGTGTCGGTATGTTCAAGGTTGAAAGGAGGTAAGAGATATCGGATGCGAGAGAAGGGATCGTTGTGACGGTTGGAAGAGACGGGAGAGTGGATTTGCCGTGGCCACGTTGGGAATGAATCAGGATGTTGAAGGGGTTTCGAGGCTTTCCTGTAATGGTATCGGGAGAATCAGAGATGAGGTGTGGGATGACGAACTCCCACATGTAGAGGTTGGTAAGGAGGGAGTTGGCAAAGACGATCCAGGGCGCGTCTGGAGATGTCGTTATAGCGATAGCATGGATGGCATGTGAGTCAGGAACAGACACGAAGTGCTACAAGAACAGTCGATCAGAAAAGTAGGATCCTATCGCGAGAGAATTCGTACCTCTTTGCGCTCAATTGGCCAAGGAACTGGATCGTCACCCATGCCTGCAACATCAACTGCGACCAGGAATCGAGAAACCATATTATAAGTTGCAACGACCAAGGCCGCCTCAGCAAATAAATCCTCAGCCCTCTCTTCGATGTTTTCGGCATTTTGCTGACGAGCCAGCACTTCTAGGTCCTGTTTCAAGGCATTAGTGATCTGATCCCCCACTTTCACACTCCTTGTGCTAGCATCTGCAAACATCAGAGCGGAAGTTTGGAGTTGGGTAAGGACTCCTGGTGCAGGAGGCAGTGGCGTTGCCTCATCTCTCGCAATATAGAGCTGCGCATTGTTCAAGCCGTCTTCCCGTCCCACCTTCTCATGTTGGATCCACTCATATGTAACGCGATTGATGGCTGCGACGCGAAGGATCTATGACGAAGAGTTAACTTTTTAAATTTACGTTCAAGCGGACCTGAAACGTACCATAAGCTCGCGCACATCCCCTGGAAGCTTTCCCTTCGATCTAACAGCTCCAAGAAGTGAGTTCCAGCCACCTGCTACTGGTGGAACATGAAGAAGAGCCGCATCTAGCGGTGTGATCCCTCGAAGACCACGACGAGCACGGATTGCATCCGCGATGGGCGACGTTCCAGGTGGGGGGTAGCGTCCTGTAAGTACACGAGAGGTCTTTTTAGTTTGCATGAGAGACAAGTACTGAAGAGACAAGAACCTTCAACTGTGCGACTATGTATGTGGGTCAAATAAGTAAAGGATCTCCGGAAGCCGCTTCCGTCGCACCCGTACCGAGTTGCACATATGTGTAGTATGTAGTATCCACACGGACTGAGGGCATAGTCACAGCGGCTATCAGCTACATTTGCGAGGGAAAATGCGTTATAATTATATTCTACATAGCCTCGAATCGCCGAGATGACAATACAAAAATCACTCGTCCTACGTGCGCGTGGACGAGGCTAGAGCTTGACACAATCGGCTCCCCAAAATACACGAGCACGAGCTCTGGTTGACTTGGGCTGTCAGTAAGAAACAGCTGGGCCCGAGGCAGCGTTGTACATTCCCTCGAATGGCATTTTTGGTCACGAGAGCCCTACACATGTCACTGTGACAGCTGTGACGTTGATTGAACATCACATGAGGGAAACGCGTCGCGTCGTTTACGCGGCAAATTCACGTGATTGACCGAACTGTGACCTTCAACAAGTTTAAGTTCACACATAAGAACCCACGATCGTCAGGATAGGTATCAGGTAAAAGAGTGTGATGGTGATGATGTTCAACGTAAGGCTACATTAGTTGAGTACAGTATGTGTTTGACATGATACTGAGCACCGCAAATGGGCCAGTAAGTCGTGAGTCGTGACCGTCAATGTCATAACAAATGCGTAGCATCGGCAGCCATAGAGCGCAAGCGGGGAGCCGCACTAATGACCGGACGCGGGTGGGAAGTGTGATAACTCAAATGCAAAGGGTGGCTACATTTTTGGCAAAAGCGGGATAGCAATGCAATGCGACGAAAGCGACAGAGGCAGCTTCGAGCTGCGTAAGGCAAATGAGGGTCTCATGACCATTGTCAAATTCACTGCATTGTAACGGGTGAGACAGAATAATAGATATTAATGAAAGGGGTCGAACCTCACAAAGCAGAATTAGCGAGCGGTGACGGCTTCCTCGTCCGTTCCGAACTTGCGGAGGAACGAGATGGTTTCCGCATGTGATTCCGCATTATGAGGGCAGCGACAAGCTGCGAGGGGCTCATGACGCAGTCAGGAGTCAACGGTGGTGATCGGCGCGACGATGAGGAAAGTATGGACCCGGACCGAACAGGAGCCTCGACGTCGATATCCATATCGACGGAGTCAAAAGTAGCCAGATGGATTTCTCCATCGACATCCATGAAGTTAATGTCTAGTTCGCTCTCCAGATCAATGAGCCCTGTCGTCTTTATGCCTCGGGAGATTAGGTGTGATCGAAGACGGCCCGCCAGGAGTCTGTCTTGGTTATCAAAGAATGCAGCCTGCGAAGATATTCCACTTGTTCGCGCTTCTTTCCGCATCAACACTCCTTCTGCAACACATCGCTGAACAATCGCATGAGTTCGAAGATCTGAAGCACTGAGCGTTGATGGCTTCGTTGGTTTTTCTGAACATGTTTTCTGTAAACGAGGGCGCTTTCGAGGCGGCTGTTCAGGAGGTGGACAAAGTTGAGGTGCGCCGGGGGTCACGGGTGTCGTGGACCGTTTCCGTCTTTCCTGAGACGGATTTTGAAAGGAACATGCACGGGCTCTAGGTTGTAGGGATGCCACCGACGACGACCTGAGCAGTTGAAGGCAAGAACGATCAGGCTGGCTAATCGTTGAGTCCACATTCATAGGACATGAGGGGAATGGAATCAGATTTTGCGGAGAAAAAGAAGAACTTGTACAAGGAATCGATGAGAGGGAGATTGGGATATCGTTCGTGCTGACATTCGCAAGCGAGACAGTACATGTTGGAGCAGACTTTCTCGAGCTCAGCTTAGAGAGGGAAGCCAGGGATGGACGGGAGCTCCGAGGTATATTTGTCGAGTTGGCAAAGGCGACGCGAGGACCTGACATCGTACAGCGACAGCAATGGCTCGGAACTTCCTCAAGAGCTGGGGTTGGGAAACATGCGGTCTCTTTATACTCTCAGTCGGAAATTAGCCCCATCAGGTGACCGCGATCGAATCAACCAAATTTGAAACGTGTGCACATGGACAAAAAAGTCATGCTCGGGCCGTCTGACTCTCATATATACTTATCTCCCATGACGACCCATTGTTCAACATGTTCAGCACACCTCTAGGCACGCACATTTATGACGGCAATCTGCAGCGGCTTGACACTCGGAATTTCAAAAAGAATACGGTTGGTAAATGAAGCTCCTTGAAGCTCCGTAGCTTTTCCGTCTCATATTTCCGGTTTGAAGTTGGCCTATCAGTCGGATATCTTTTTTCACAAAAAGTAGATCTCAAATCCTGTATTGAGTCAGATCCTCAGTTTAATCAGCTAGTCCGGTATCTGGACCGGACATCCCAGTGCATATAATTCGAGAAGTATGTATGAGAGGTAGACTCGCGAAAGATGAAACAGTTATAGAAGCCACTATATATGTGCAGGGAATCGCAGCAACGGGAGTAGCCTCGAAGATTGGGGTACGAATACCTGAAGCGAATGTACACCGATTCTTATAAGGAACATCGATGGCATTGGCGCAGCGCGCCACCCGGTTGCGGGATGCGATGTCAAGATCACATAAAGAGAATCGCAAAAGGAAACATGTGTAGTGAGACGTCGTTCAAAACTGGGTGGTAGATTCTTGTTTGTCCTAGAACGGGTGGCTAAGGCCTAGGACCCTTTGGTCTTTGTTCCGAATACTTACGTGACGTATAAGAACAAAGGCTTCCTTGAAATATCAGTGTATCTGAGGATTCACGCCTCACTCTGCATAAGTACTTGTTGTTGGTTGTGTTGCAATATAGTGTTAGAGTACAAGTACATCGTCGTTATATACAACCTCTCATACTTACAAGATATTCAGATTCCAGTTCTTTGTCCAATCCAAAATAGATAGATAGCCTATCGCCATGATCAGTAAGGAAAGACACCAACTCGGCGAAAAACGCAAACCTTAGGTTAGGTATCGACAACGATAAAATCACGTCCAGAATCTTGCAATTCTTCAATACGTTCTTGTACATCTCGGTACCCATCCGAGTTCTTTGAACACCGAATGACAAGCTTCTTGAAGCCCCTATACTTGGCTTTAGACTTCCTTGAAACAAATCGACTCTCAACCATATCAAGAAAATTCGACAGCAACTCCGGTGCAACGGCGCACTTCAGAACCTCGAGCTCAGGAGCCAAATACCCCTGCAACATCAATCTTACGGTCGTCTCCGAGATCGGGCTACCCTGGCTGACGTCTAGCTCCACTAACGACGGGACCTCCCCAATTATACTCTCGATGTCAGCATCACTAATGTGAGCAGGAGTAGAAACTGAACGAAGAGGAACAGTGATCTCTCCAAGAAGCTGTGCAAATTGCATTTGGGACCATTGCTTGCCGTTCCTTGGATCCCCACCCGAGGCAATACTGAAGTGCTCCAAAGAGGGGAAGTGGATGCGTAAGCCGGCGAGGTACTTCGAATAGTCGAAGTTCTTGGGGTTGTACAACGTCAAATGCTTGATACTCGGGAGATTGACATGGCTGAGTTGGGGAGGATGGGGTATGAAGAACGGAAGATGATTGGGGAACTCCTCAGCGGTTTTTATAATGCTCAGTGTGCATTTTTCTAGGCCGACACACTGGACGAGGATTGACTGAAGATGATGGGGGGAGGCGACGATATGGATGAAATCAAGCTCCTCAAGCTGTGACCAAGGAAGTTGAACCGTGTTCTGGGTAAGGTACTTCCACCCCAACTCCGATACAAACTCTAGCTCCACCTTGCGAAGCGTGGGCGCGTGTATAAAGAAGTTGTTGTCGCCAATATGACCGCCGCCATCCGTTGGATGGTAAACCAGTTTGAGAGACTCCAAGGACTGGACGTCCTCAGGATTCGCAGTGTTTCGGAGAAATTTGTTCATCCAGTCGAGGGGAAAAGCGAGCGTGAGGCATCGGATTCTAGGAGCATATGGGGCGATCAATTGTTGAATCGCGTTGGAATCTGCAGGACTTTGTTTAGAAGGAGAGATTGCGCCAGTGGTGTGTATAGAGATAGGAAGGTCGCCGCTGCGTTCGAGATGTCCATGAGCGCGTTCGACGAGCTTTGGCATATGGGTCCAGTCGTCACAATCTATCAAAATTTCATTCCAAATCCAGGGAAAACCCATGGCTACTGAACGCCATTTCGAGCACACCTGAGATAGGATGAGGGGTGTAGAAAGTTCTTTGGTAGATATTGGCGTATAGTCCGAAGTACAATGCAAGAAAATCTTGCAAAGCAGTTCAGTAGGTAAGTTTTCCATGCCACCGAATTCCACTGAAAGATATGAACTTGAAACGGATGTATCGCCAGCACAAGTGGAGCCTGCATATGATCGGTCTTGAGCTTTGGCACCACTAGAAGCTTGAGAGAGATCAGATGGCGTCAAGTGCATGCGCGCTAATTGCCTCTCCCATTCATGCTCATAGTAAGCTGACCAAATAGCATATAGACATCACATCAGCATGATAAGAACGCCTTCACTCACTGACTTCGCCCATAACACGAAATCAGACACGGGCAGAGAGATACGGG
>JAGGAS010028298.1:1189-16895 GCA_017657355.1 Termitomyces sp. K1Ac | reverse complement strand
AACTCTACATAGCAATTTCAAACATGGCACAGTTGACAGAGTACAGTTTCTTCACGAGTTCAGCGGGCAGAAAGCTAGCTATCCGAATCCATATCTCGAAAGGAACATGATAAGTAGACGGGAGGGAAGAATATGAGTAACATCGTTCATTTCCTGTTAAAACATTGTTGATAATCACCAAAATGCGGTAAAAATACATCAGAGTAAATCTGTCGCATCGACAAAGGTCATCATTGGCCATATCATATGAGCATAGAGTACTACATATTCTACATAGACCAACCTCAAGTTCAACAACGCAACGACGTACACGTTTAGAAGGTGGACGGGCGGTGAGCAACAAAGGTCGAGCGGGCCTTGGTGACACGGTGAGGGAGGGGGAACTTGAGCTTGGGAACCAAAAGCTGCTTGATGTACGGGCGGCGAACATCCTCCGTTTTCTCGATCTCCACAACGCGGAGGATCTGTTTGTTGATCAGCATTCCATATACTGGAAAGTGGCTAGCCACGCACATGGATCGACCTGAAACGGGCGCGGTGACGGGCAGCCATATCCTGGTAGAGGCTCTTAACGGCATCAGCCCGGGAAAGCTCACGGAACTCCTTGTACATGTTATGGGTTCCAGAGCGAGAGTCATAGCGAAGCCAGATGCCGAAGTTCTTAACCTTCAAAGGCTTCTTTTCGTGGATCTAGAAAAGGTCGCATAGACCGGTCAGCAATCCCGCTCCGCCTGCCTCTTGAGGGCTGCAAGGGACATATGATACACACAACGTTGACACCAATGATTTCACCACTGGCTTTCTTGACTTTTTTGAGTTGCCTTGAAGACTGTGAGGTCGGGGCGAGAGCGCACGCGTATAGCCACACACACCTAAGGAAATACCAGAAACGGGACTTGGCGACGACCTCGTTGGGCGCGAAAATTCGCATGCGGTAGATTTTGGGAGTGGGTTCAGACTCCGTAGGGAGATGGCGTCCGACGACTTGGTATTCTTGAAGGCCCATTCTAAAGCAAAGATGTCAGATAATTGTCCAATTCCAATCTGGCCCATCCAAGAGTCAACCGTGCCATCCACCCTTCATCCACCAGAATTTCGACGCAAAATCACTTCGAATGGACGGCCATGCATCTCGAAAGGCCAGAACGACAGTTATAGATAGACTCACGTAGTCGATTGGCGTTGTCTTGAGGCTATCGGTGCGTTTGGTTTCGTGGCGCAGCGACGTGGCAGAAGTCGTCATCCTACCTTCTTTGGCTTTTGTTTTTCATGGATTGTATTCTGCGTCTCGTATGCACTGTTGACCTTTGCTGGTCAACAGTTCCTTGGACCAAACCACAATCTATGCAATGTACAATCTGCTCTTGTATATGCTGGCCCACCTCTGTAAGTGACACACTTTCCTAGCTTTCCTCTTGCTCACAAACAGTAACGTCGACCAGAGCATGCTCTGCTACAGTGTCCCTCGTCACTCACGTGAGTTTCTTTATGACCCTATATCATATTCCTGACTCCCGTTTTTAGTTGTTGCTCAGCGTTCAGATGGCCCTTTCTGGAACTGCAGAGAAAAGGAGATCGTCTTTCGTCTCAATGACAGTCAGTCTAACATATGGTCTTGATTGTCGCTGTTCATACGAACATATGTGCTCATGCAGCTGGTAATCACTCCCTGGATCATCTGGGTCGCCTTGTTCGTCGGAGTTTTGTCAGTGAGTCTGCAAGCTCTTTATTGTACTTACCACAATTTGCTTTTGCCCACCGAATTTAAGTTTGGATTCCGTCATCCTGAGTTGGTGCAACTCTCGCCAAACGGAACTTACTGTGTTTTGATTGAGACACCATTGTCAGTCTCCCGCGATTAGAAACCAAGGAAACATTGCTAATACTCCTCGTAAGACCTGATTTGACTTCCATCTGGGCAGCCTTACTTTGCATCGTCCTGATTGCCGAAGAAGGTGAATAGAGTGTCATCGTTCATTCAACGTCTCAGTGACTGGTGTTTGCAGTGGTCGTTGGTGTTTTGCTTTACCGAAATAGGGAGGTATTGCGTGGATTGAGTCGAACGACCACCATGGCTATACGAGCGGTGATTTTCACCATCTTCGGCCTAGGTGGGATTGTGTACGTGATATGTTTTGTTTTCGATAACTGAGGTATTTCTGACTTGAATGATAGTGTTGCCATTGTGTATACTCTGATATCGAGTGTTGAGATACAATTTGACCTTTTGCTTAGTGCAAGTAAGTAGTAAATCCAGTTTTCATGCGCTGATTGGCTTGTTTATGATGCTATTTCAATGCTAGTTCCAACCGCTGCCGCGGTTATCTTCGGTACCCAAAAGGTTTTTATTTCTTCTGCGGTTTTCTTCAAGCTCTGATGAATCCTCATTGGCGTAGGATCTCCTTCTGGTCTGGGTCTTTTGGAAGAAAACCGAGAATGCCTCTTCACAAAGAACAATAAATCACACGGCTATCCTGTCGACTGTGCTTTCAACCCCAGTGTCATTTTCCATACCTAATGATGAGGGCATATTGCATGGGGTTTGAAGCACTTTATGGCCAGCTCTTGTGTCGGAGTGTTCCAGAAGATGTCAACTGTCTTGTGGTCGTCGTCGTTTGTATGAGAATCTACTACTGCTACTTGTATTCATTCCTTTTAATCCCTGTTTTTGATAATCTTCTCTTTTTGACGCGTGGTGACTTCTGTTGGACATGTTGTCCGCTCAATTGTTTCTCACCACATTCCTTTCGGTCTTTCAATATAGGGACGCTTGTATGGATCTTACTCTACTTATACTCACTCCTACCTAATCAATGTTGTCGTTGCTATTCTATTTTTCAATATTATTTTGTGGTTTTATAGGGCTTGTCACTGTGTCACCCTGAGTGACAATGCGTTTCCCCAATGTCATTCGCACTCTGCACCGACATGTACACTCCTCAGTCAACCATGGCACAATAAATGCTTCAGAAATTGCTCACTTCTCCCGTCTTTCTTCACAATGGTGGGACGAGCAAGGAGAGTTCATGTTTCTACACAGAATGAACCCAGTGCGCGTCCAGTTCATACAGGAAAAGCTGGTGGAGGTGTCACTGCGCGAACATGAGGGGGAGGAAGCCCCACCACCGAAAGGTCTGCGCGGTTTGGATGTTTTGGATGTCGGATGTGGTGGTGGTCTTTTGTCCGAGGTGAGTTCCTCTGACAATCTATAAATTATATAAATTCGAATCCTCATCGTCCCTCTAGAGTCTCGCGCGTCTTGGGGCCAATACATTAGGAATAGACGCCTCCGAGTCGAATATACAGATTGCACAAATACACGCATCGGCGGACCCGAAGCTCGACCGTCTTTCCTACCTCAACGCTTCGGCAGAGTCGCTCCTGGAGTCCTCGAAACGGTACGACGTCGTCTGCTCCATGGAAGTTCTCGAACATGTCGACCATCCTGCAACTTTCCTCTCTACATGTGCTGAGCTGGTTAAAGTGAGTTTTACGTACGTCTTTGTTGATATCAGACTCGACAATGCAGCGATTAGCCTGGTGGCCATCTGTTCCTTTCTACCATATCTCGAACACCACTCGCTTATTTCCTCACCATCTTCCTTGCCGAGAATGTCTTTCGCAAGGTCTCTAAAGGGACACATACATATAGCAAATACGTCAAACCTACCGAGCTCGTCTCGTTCTTCCAAAAATATCGATCGCCCTGTGTCGACCCCCAGTATCTGGAGCACGCGACATTATCAAAAGCGTGGATTTCACCTCAATCTTCGCCTGAGTTTCCGCCTCGTACGGAGGCGGAGGTACGAGGTCTTATATATCATCCATTGCAGGCGAAATGGTTGCTTGCTTCGCGGGGTGCATGGGCTGCCAAAGATTGTAATTACATATTTTGGGTTCGCAAGCCCTCCCAGTAACTATAATATCATATCTCCAAAGTTCACTGTTTCGTTAGTTGTGAATGAGGAGTGAACTCGCGTCTGAGATCTAAGATCTAAGCAGCACGACAACACACGCAAACTTTGCTTTCATCCTCCAACCCACTTCCATGGCGTCGTCCAGTAGCACGGCCCAGAAGAACTTCGGTCTCGCAAACAACATCATAGAAGTATCCCCCCAGGATGAGATCTATCGTTTTGATCAAGAAGCGAATAGAAAACTCAATCAGGAGGCCCCTTGGTCAAAAGAGTGCGTCACTTGTATTCTTATCAACCTAATTTCGCGAGACTCAATATGTTTTGTGAAGCCCACACTATTTCAAGGCTTGCAAGATCTCTGCTGTCGCGTTAATCAAGATGGTACGTTGCTCAATGTTGTGATCGCGCCACAATGTACGAAGACGAATGATTACCACAGGTTATCCATGCGCGCTCAGGAGTACCTCACGAGATCATGGGCCTGATGCAGGGAAAGGTGGTTGGCAATACTATCGTGGTCATGGATTCCTTTGCTCTCCCGGTACAAGGAACAGAGACGCGTGTAAGCGCAGCAAATGAGGCCAACGAGTACATGGTGGAATATATTCAGGGCAGTGAGAAGGCGAGTCTGTCATCTATATGAGCCCTCAGAAAGCTTTCGCTTTCTTACATGACTTTCGTTTTCCTTCTAGGCTGGTCGACTCGAGAACGCGATTGGGTGGTATCACTCTCATCCCGGGTATGGCTGCTGGCTATCGGGTATAGATGTCAATACACAGATCATCAACCAGAAATTCCAGGATCCGTTTGTTGCTGTCGTGGTACGTTCTCAAAAAAATTGTCTCTACATCGTGACCCATCATCCCCTACATAGATCGACCCGAATCGTACCATTTCTGCTGGCAAAGTCGACATTGGCGCGTTCCGTACATATCCAGAAGGCTATACTCCCCCAAATGTCGCTGCATCCGAGTATCAATCCATTCCCTTGCATAAGATCGAAGACTTTGGTGTCCACGCCAACCAATATTATCAAGTAGACGTGGAGATATTCAAGTCGAGCCTTGACAACGAGCTGCTTGCGATGCTTTGGAACAAGTATTGGGTGAACACGCTCAGTTCTAGTCCTCTGATCTCGGTGTGCTCGATTCACCTTTCTCGTAAGTGAGAGACTGACTGATTCTTGGGTGCAGAATAAGGCATATTCCGTCTCACAGCTTTCTGACTTGCACCAAAAGCTTTCAAAAGCGCAATCAACTGTCGGGTCGACGCGAGCCTCTATTCCAACTATGAAGGATAAAGATGGTAATACTAAGGTTGGCCACACTACTTGAACTTGCGTCTTTTTCTTAGATTCCAACTTTTCGGGCAGGGAAAAGAGAAGGAGAAGAAAAAGGAGGAGAGCCAGCTCGCAAAGAGCGTGAAGGACAGGTGATCCTTCTCTTCCATTCAATTGATCCAGGCCTGACAAGTACATTCCAGCACGAAGATCGCTGTCGAAGCACAGCATGGACTCATTTCACAGGTCATCAAGGACGTTATCTTCTCAATGCGCCTCAAAGGTAGTCATCCACCAGGCGTTTCAGACATCTCTGAGGTCACGGACATGGCGATCGGTTAAGAGTTTGTTATGTTATCCAATTTTACTCGTGCTTTGACGTTGTTACTCACCACCTGTATTATTATCTACATCTACAATACTGTGCTCGCCACTCGCACCTTACCGTAACGAGACACATGAGTGCCAACACCCCGAGAAAAGTTGGTCGAGACGTGATCGAGCCAAAATGGCTCCGATAACACTAGTACTTGCTCGATCGCGCTCGTTTCAACCACCACTGAAGACCTTATTCGACGACCTTGAGAGATATACTCGTCTGTACTGGCTTTTCGAGGGCTCACATTCATCATAAATCGTGATTGGACCTTGTAATTTCACCTCTCCAGTTCCGACGTACTGCGGTAAGGATTCAGGACGATGGCTGCTTAGCGCTCAGCACTCATGTTCTATGTGTGACGTATACTCTTTCCCCTCTGATATTCTTTGTCGGAATACATTGCAGATCTGCATGAATAACCGTACTTGATCAGTTCCCTCTGTTGCAGCATTCAATTTTTGACAGATTTTCATTTATGTAGACTCTTGAGCATTTGATACACAGAGGCTTGTCCAAAGTGAAGAGACTCCAATGTTATTTGACCTTTATTCTCAAAACCCATCCTTTCGTAAATCACAAGCTACATATACATAAACACGGGCGTCAGCACTACAAAGCTGTTCTTTTTTGTCTTTGTCGCTCACGTTTATGGGCGTCATTGTCTCTAAGACGATAGACACGCTATCTGCTTTCGCCTTGGGAGAAGAAATAATCCAAAATAAGTGGAAGAGTCCACGAAATTTACAAAAGTGTTTACTTGCCTTTTCTTCGCCGACTTTCATCATCGCCTTGGCCACTCCTTTGTGCTGGTGTTCTGGAACGACACCGAAGGCAAGGAGATGCCATTGGGCTTCCTTGAATCCTGGACCCAGCGATTCATTCGCTAGATATTCCATTTGTGGTATGAACTAATCGAAATCATTACAAGAACTTGACCCTCAAACCAGAGCAGATACTTACATGTTCAAACCACCATTTCTTGAGCTCATTGGAGCACTTGGAGAAAAACATCTTCGAGCTCACTTCCCGTTGCTCTTCTCTGAAAAAGAAGAATGTGATAAGGTTACAGGTCTAGATTAATGGAAAGCGACAAGCGACGAATCATTTCGAACTTACGTCGCTCTGCGAGATTGCCCTGGACCATACCAGGTAGCGACACCAATAATGTCGTTTACCTCGGGCCCAAGCGTAGCGATGTGGACCTCGCCGCCCAGTAAAGCCGCGTGTACACCAGATTCGAAACTGGCACGAACAAGTGATCGATCACCTCCTGCCAGGAATTCGGTGTAGAAGCCGTCTGTAAGCCATATAATAGAAAGGAACTCTCAAGGTAAATAGGCAGAACCTTCGCGAAAGGCTGCGAGGAGCACTTCTACAGCTCTGTTGACCTCAGCGTCTGTCGACCGGTGAACCGTTGTAGTAATTGGTACAAAAGTTGAATATATTTACCAGAGGGGTTCAGCAATCGTCGCACATTAACTGTGGAAATCATGCTAGCCATGCAGTGTAAGGAATGCAACTTGCTATGTCGACTCTCCCTCTTTCCCCAGAATCGGCCCGGGGATGTTGCCGGGCGGTGGGAGAAGGCAAGGCAAGTTATTGTCACTCTATTTTGAACATATACTTACTTATAACTTAAGTATGTGTCAGTTGGACATTCCTTCTTGCTCACTCCCCACTCCATGTTTCGTCAACGTCAGTACACCATCTGTATAGATTCCACTCTCATTAGCCGCAGGGTAAGTAATCGTGTGAACAAACTTTGAAGGTACATTTGTCGGCCCAATGGTCTAGTAGTATGATACCTCCTTCGGGATTGCGGAGAATCTCGCTTGTTTCTAAGCAGCTATGGAGGTGGCCCCGGGTTCAATTCCCGGTTGGGCCCCGAGCTTTTATTGCTATATACAACATTATTTTTTTTCCCTTTCGATTGATCATTGCTTGCTTCCGAAGTCCCGGTTCCTTGTAGATGACCACCAGCGTTTTAACACGCTGCCCACGTCCAACCTCAGTATTACCTCGACGTGTAATGGCATCTCCATCCTCACCTTCTACTTACGATGGCTGGACTCGGGAAGAACTAATTGCTCGACTCGCAGAGCTTGACAACAAAGCCCAAGGCCGACCAAAGCAGCGACCACCATCCCCGAAACTCCGGATCAAAAAGACTTTTCAATTCAACGCTCATTCGAAACGCAAGATCGCTTTAAAGTTCTGTTATTCGGGATGGGAATATGGTGGACTTGCATTTCAAAATCAGAAGACTACGCTCCCAACGGTAGAGGGAGTGCTATTCGATGCGCTTGCCAAAGCTAGACTCATAGACCCTGAGGAAGGTTTAGATGGTTGCGGATGGGAGAAATGTGGTCGTACCGATCGAGGAGTCAGCGCTGCTGGTCAGGTCATTTCGCTGTGGGTTAGAAGTGCCCTTGGGCCTGGGGTAGAGGATAGCCTTAATGCCGAGAAAATTCCCTCGACAACACATAGATCGGAGACGGCAGCAGACCCTGCACGCGACTCTTCGCCAAAACCTGCAGATAGGGAGACTGCAATTCCAGGACTTGAATTTGGATTTGAGGAGGATGATTTGAAGGATGTGCCTCTCAATTCGAGCCTGTCTAAACCTGCATCGAGTCAAAAGGAGAAATGCGAACACGACTACCTTCTTATTCTCAATCGCCTTCTCCCACCAACAATTCGAATACTGGCTTGGTCTCCGGTCTCTAATGACTTCTCTGCTCGATTCTCATGTACCTACAGACACTACAAGTACTTCTTCTCGACGAATACTGCCCCAGGAAGTTCACTCGATATCGAACGTATGCGTAAAGCCGCTTCCTACCTGGTTGGAGAACACGATTTCCGCAATTTGTGCAAACTAGACCCCTCCAAGCAAATCACGATGTTCAGGAGAAAAGTCTTGAGTGCTGAAATCGACCCTATATCAGTCGACGCCGAGGGCAATGGGGAGTACGTTTTTAATCTCGTTGGCACCGCTTTTCTCTATCATCAAGTACGCCATATCATGGCCGTTCTCTTCATTATCGGGCATGGACAAGAAGATCCTTCCGTTATGACTTCCCTGATGAACGTAGAGGAAGGCTTAGAGCCGGATGCCGCCGAAGTCGTGGACTCCAAACCAGAGTACCAGATGGCTGATGCACTCCCACTCTTGCTTTGGGATTGCGGCTATCCAGAAGGAGAGCTGAGCTGGCAGACCACAAATGGAGCCCCCCTTCCCGATGGGTACGAAGGGGGACGATCCGAGCTATTTCAGCAACTCCATTCAATACACTCGCGATCACAAGTTTACACAGCCTTGAATAATCACTTCATGCTCGCTGCTTCCCATTTTCATCTACCAAAGAATGAGCTCTCCGCGCCTTCTACACTGTCATTGTCCTCACATGCAGCCAAGCTAATGATATCATTGGGAGGCGGGACCTATAAACGCACAGGTCAAGACAAGTATACAGCACTCCTGAAGAGAAATCGGTTAGACCACGTGGATATTACGAACGAACGATGGAGACTTGGGAAGGGGTTTCGGCGGAACGAACGAAAGCAGGCGCTTGATGTGGAAGGAAGTACCGATGACCTTGATGGCAACGAGTAGGTCATCTTTGACACCTGCAGTGCGGTTTATACAGAGTTTCGTTCTAAATACACTGCACCCTTATCAGCGGGCCACCCGACCGTCATTGTTATATCTTATGATCCCACTGACATCCAAACACGACTTGCACTCAGACTGCCTTTCTTGCTGTCCATCACGCCGTCAGCAAAGAACTCTGATCGACAGTTACTTAGCGCTTATCATTGTATCAGCGCAATATCCCGTAATACCTGGTTACCTGAGGGTATGTTTGAGTTCCCCCGCTCGAAACCATATGATTATCACCCGAAATTTACGTGCATACAGTGAAGACTCCCTGAGAATGTGGACAAATCTTCTACTCCAGCAGACATGTATGTCGAGCTATATATACATTGTCAGATATAGACATCGACGTCGGTCAAGATGTTATCTCCATGTAGTGCATCTTTTCATCATGTCGAACTGGCGGTGAAGTATATTGACGGCGCTGCCAAACTCGACCTGATCTGACACGGCCGTAACCAGGACCATCTCACTCTCACCTCGAAAAGGTTGTTGACTGTATGTCCCCGCCCTAAACTTCCGGAAAGTCGACCGTAGCTCGCTAGTCGTAGCATCCTTGTTCTCTTTGACACCAACCTGATTCAGACGCACGCAACTACAATGCCTGTCTCTCGATCAGAACCGTCGCCTCTGTCTCAGGGTGAGTATTCGACTTCACATGGGTTTGTTTTCCCTTTGACCTCCTCTGACTGAATACCCGATGACAGACACCATGCATAATCGTGTTGCTGCTGCTTTCGTCATTCTTCAGCTCATCGGTGGAGGCGGGTTGTTAATTGTCGCTCTCACTGCGATTCTTGGACGGGGCGTGAAACGGTACTCGACGTGGTATAGCTTTATCTGCTCCTGGATATATTCGTGTATTTCGTATACACTTCTGGCTTTTGCTGGTCAAAGAACCGGGCCGGCACCAGATTTTGGGCTGTGCTTGGTACAAGGGGCGCTCATATATGCCGCACCTAGTTTGTAAGTTATATGCTCTTTCTGCCCAGTGATACTGGTATCACCCTTTTACCCTCACAGGACCGGATGCACAACTTTGGCCCTTGTCATACATGTGGGGATACTCCAGATTCGTTCAGGACGCATCATCTGAATCTTATCCACTTGGGTCGCTCTTAGATGCTTTTAAATCTGCGTGCTCTTCTGGCAAACGTGCCCTTCAGAACAGATTCCGGTGCCGTGGCTGCGGTAAGTCCAGCACGATTCGGAACGAACCTCGCCATCATAACTTTCTCCCAACAATATGCCAGCTATTGACCATGCCTTACATCGTATGGTTGGCCGTATTCTTAGGCGTTTTCGTGGTATGATTCCATCAGCTTCCATGATTATCACTCCTCATACTTCTATAGTACGGCCTTCGAAACGAGAACACTGTGAGGAGATCGCCTAATGAAACGTACTGTGATTCCACAGACCCGGATATGTGAGTCCATGGAAGGCGAATGAATCCATCCTTATGTTTTGATCGCCTACCCTATAGCTCCAAGATCTCCTCGATGATCGTTCTAGCGTGTATGGTCTTGATCATTGCCATCCAAGGTCAGACTTGATATGATTGATAACCTGTGTATTATCTGACGCCCTACATGATAGGTATTCTTGGGTTTCGGCTGTACCAGAACCGTCAGATGATTTCAGGAAGTGGCCAGTCGATAACAATGGTTATTCGCGTGATGATTTTCAGCCTCCTAGGAGCCCTAGCATTGGGGTAAGTACATTGTTTACGACCATTGTAGAGAGCTTACCAAGGTCATGGAAGTGTCGCTGTCGCATATGTCATAACTTGGGAGCATGACCAGGCGTTTGATATGATACTAGCAACATGTAAAGTATCCCAGAATTATCAGAAGGCTTTCGTCACCCTGACTCACCTCTTCTCAAGTACCCGTACTGGCATTCTTGATCTTTGGTAGTCAATTGGTGCGATCTTATCTCGATCTCATAGTCTCAATAGAAATGACAGCACTTCCAGGACCTTCTACGAATCTGGACGTGCCGTGGCAACAGAAAACAAGAGACTCAAAAAAGGCCTTTCATCCTGCATAGCCAGTACTCATCTGTAACTACACATGAGTCTTTCTGATTCAGATACCGCGGACCCTTCCTTCAATTGTCCGCATCTTATTTAGAGAACATTAATTTGTACCATGACACTTTTACATTGTTGTAACAAAAGCTCTTCCGAATCACAACCGACACATGCTGAATCCTTTGTTTGTGGCGAGCAACAAGAACACAATACAAAAGACGGTTCGTCCGATCTGCATGACAAGACCAGACGGCTGTGGTTACACCATACAACTTCATGGGCGCGCCGCCATATGTACAGCCTTACTACATATACGGACACATCGAGTGTTCAAACAAGCATTTTTCCCAGTCCGAGACCATACACTCTTAGTATGCAAACTTACTCTAAGGAGGAAGAGCCACTCGAGAGCACCCTTTACAGAAACTCGTGTAAGGATATCAGGGAAGATCAAGAGTTTGAGAAACATGATCTGTAGCCTGTGACTCAACTTGTTCACATCAATTGTTCAAAACACAGCCTCCAACACTTCTCTACAACAACATCTCTCCACACCACCCTGAGCGCGGTACCCTTCCTGTCCAACCATGTGACAAATTCTTGAAGGTAGAAAAGAACGACCTTTGCACTACTTACTCTTAAACAAATGGATACCCAAGTTGTTTTGGACTGGCCTCAAGGGGCACTGACGCCACAGCCTAGGGAAAAAGAATACCGGAGATCCTTCGGCCGTCCTTTGAAAAGGCTTTCATCCAGTGGTGAGAGCAGCATTCAACACTGACCATGCACCTAGTTTGACGCTCGGTGCTAGCAACAATCCAGCGCGAAGCAGAGATAGAAGCTTTCTTGACGTTTGAAGGACGACCTATATCGCCGTCAAGAGAATTGTGTCAGAACACGCGCCTTGAACGATCACTATCCTTGTCGCCCAAGGTAGCATCAACCACTAGTGATATTCTGAGTCCGCCAAAGTCCCCCCAAATGCGTAGCAACGCTCGTTCGAACATTGCGCTCGAGGTAAGCCGTCCTTGGTATACCTTCCTTTTGACTGAGTTGTTTGTTCTTTCGACAGCAATATGAAGTCTTCAGTGCAATCGATAAGAAGGACCTGGACCTTCTGGGTGAATTTCGCGACAGAGCTTTCCATGTGAGAATGATTCTCTCGAATGATGGCTATTTGATCTCATCGTGAACTACAGCTATTGTTGGAGAGACAAGTTGGTGGCCAAACCCCGATGGTATACGCTATGCAACACGGTCGGCCTTATCAAGAGGTTGTCCTCTTTCTCGTCGGGGCCATCTCGCAATGGATCAACCGTCTAAACGACTCAGACTTCTCAAAACCAGCAACGGTGAAGCTACTGAAACTAGCACGTATGTCCTGCCGCCTGTTGCCATTTCAAATTCATCTAATCATGTGTTGTCTCAAGGCTCCAATCTCAAATTCGCGATAGACGAAGGTCTCGCTAAGTTCCAGACCGGTCTAATAGCGTCTTTCTTGCAGACCTTGGTCATGTGTGAGGGTGATGGATGGATACGAGATCAACTCATTCCTATATCGTACGCTCTGAGAGCTGGGGCAGCGGGAAAGCCTGTTGACGTTGCAGGAGCTGCTGTTCGTCGGTTTTGTACGACCAATCTGAAGAATGCAGATCTCATCGCTGATGTGGAGGACTAGTACGTATGACACAGCAAAATCGTTTCATTGGCTCATTGACTTGTCGATTGTTTCGCAGCATGGCAAATGCGACGAGGTTAGTGTCCTTGTTCAACTATCAACGAAGATGTTCTGGCTAATTGCATTCAGTGATTTACTAATGATGGCAGCTTGGTCGATGGCTCTGGCCGATATTGAAGGAGGAAGAGCCATCCCGGTACGAACCTCCCCTTTCTCCGCCTTGCTGTCATAACGCATTAACCGTGATACTTAGCTCTATTACTTTGCTCGCGACGAGCGTGTTTATAATGCATTCGCTGAGAAGCTAGATCAACATAGTGACGCGATTCTCGCGATGCCGCACCCTCGACTAAGACGACAGCTAGATGCATTGAGAACGGAGCTCCAAGGCAAAAGATTATCAGCACGGGTATGATATCAATTGTTGTCCTTAAGGCGTCCATAAACTGATAGATAGCCCTTAGCTCAAAGTAGAACGATTAAGAGATGTATTGGAAGCGAAAGGGATGTGAGATCTCGTATCGGACTCAGCATCTGGTATCATCTTTTGGCTCTGATCTTGTTCTTCATCTACCGTACCGCACAATCTTGCCGTACATGTACCCAGTAATCCATCATAAGCATGTGTTTCATACCGTAGCAATGCGATAAATCTAATACTACTTGTTGTGTATATTTGCGTGCATGATTATAAACTCATGTACAACACTTGCCTGAAGGAAACTCTTTGAGTTGGCTGGAGCAGGCATCGATCTGATTGAATTTATGATCGCACTGACGCTAGAGATCCGGATTCCGATTACCATGATCGGATCTTGTTCGACTCCGACGACCCACAAAAACCACCAGCCCTTTAAACTTAACCAGATCCAGCTCAAAGGCTTGCTCGTCAAAGTAAAGGGGCTCTTCAACAATGTTTCTTGTAATAAGGCAAGGCAAAGACCATAACGCCGTTGTGAAAGGCGCTATCTGTTGTTCTCTGGCCGCTCAGTCGTCTTGAGATTGGCAGAAGTTGTGGGCGAACGACTTGGACATTCATTGTATCGAACAAAGTCGTGTGGTGACCGCATTCTCAGTGTGTCCTACTCGTTATACTAAACCTGGGCATTGTTTCTTCTTTGTATTTTATCTGACAATGCCGTTCTCTCCATTTATAAGATATGGTGTGTAACTTGACCCAGATACTTCCCATTACTACTATTCACTTACCATGGATTTGTTCGCAACCGCTTCGTCACAAGAGTCTTCTCAGCGCTCAGGGACCAGTTACAGCTCTATGGGGTCGCAAGAGTCTTCTCGGTCTCCAAAGAACAAAAGTACTTTATCCAGAAATGCTATGGGTAAGAAGTGGAAGTGGAAGTGGAAGTGGGAGCTGTCCCATAAACTGTCCGATAAGCTGTCCGATAGGCTGTCCCATTGTAAGCTTGCTCTACTTCAGTGAATCTAATTCCGAGTCAAGTCTTACTGTATCTACAACCAGATGCACCACGTTTTACCATTGTCAAGAAACCCAGTACTAGTAGTGATGTGCGTTTTCTTCATCTATGACAGTGTGTTATGATGGTTTGGCTTTACGCTAGTAGGTGTACAAAGCCATCGACGACTGGACGTTGAATGATAATCCGGATACACTTAAGTCCATACGGAACAAATCTTTTCATGTGGGTATTTTTTTTTTTACCTTTGTAGTACAGTTATTCATTGAAGCAAAAACTTCACCACCAGTTATGTCTGGATGAGTCCCGCGAGGATCCGGAGGAGCGGTCTTGTCCCTTAGTGTACGCGCTGTCGAAGGGAGAATCAGGTCCAATGCATTTCTTGGTCAATAGTTTTGTCAGCTGGGACACTAGGAATACTCAATTGTCTGTCCGGAGGACATTGAGACGCATGTGTATGTTGTCTTGCCCCCTTCTACAATTGGGCATATGTTCATAAACTTACCAGGTCGACACCTCAAAAACGCAATATATCTCGGTCTCTCGAAATACAATACTTCGGGGGCGGATATAGCGTCCATCCTGCAGGCATGGGTGATGGTAGGAGGCCCTGGCAAGGAGTGGGCTTTGAATCAGGTCCCTGCAATAGTTACAGCATTCCAAAATTCAGGAGGGAAGCCATTTGAGGTTGCGCATTCTGCGGTGGAGATTCTCGTGAGGAAGGCTTGTAAGAAGTACTATAACAGGGCAAGTGAGTTTGAGGAAGTAAAAAACTAGTATGTGGTCTTAGTCTGTTTTTGGGTGTTTGCAGTGACTGATGAATTGTTATTTCTTTATATAGCTGTGTCGATGTGATTGGGTTTGTTATATGCATTGTATTTGCCTCTCCTTGTCCCTCACTCTGTTTTTAGGGATCTGTTACTGCTGGCTATGTGGCGTATTTTGGAGGATGAGCTAAAGATTGATGACAAGCTCTCTGTACGTGACAACATCTTTTGCTCAAGTGATGGGACTGTTCATGAAACAATCTTTAGCTATCATTATTTGCTCGGGATGCCTGCTTGTTTCACGACTTTGAGCAGAAAGCCAAGAAACACAAGATTCGAGAACAAGATGGAATGGGCCCACTCAACCCCCGTGGAGTTCAATTAGAACATCTAAGGACGGTGCTTGATAAGATCCACAATAGAGAGTCAAATAATTCCAGTGAAGTGAGTGCTAGCATAACTTTTAGAAGGACTGTTTTGGAATTGTTTCATAGGAGAAGATTGACTTCCTTCGTTGGTTGGATAGGGAGCCTGAGATGAGTTACTAATGGACA
>JAGGAS010028297.1:0-11743 GCA_017657355.1 Termitomyces sp. K1Ac | reverse complement strand
CACAGGTTCTCTCTGTAGATGATCGATTAGTATGACCAGCATTCTTTCGAATGAAAAGAAGTATTGTCCAGTTGACATGATGGTGTCGAATCTGAAGCAAAATATGGCATTGTCTGATACATGTGACACGTACAGCTGACAAGATCAAAGAACAGGATGAGTGAGTGGTCTTAGCACGGATATAGGAAAAAATAACTCGACGGCATGTCATTATGTTGACGATGGATGTAGGTATGTCAAGTCGCCGGACTAGTCCTTTTTTTGGGTGATCAGGCAAGATGGACATCGCATGATTCAATGGTCAAAAGTGGAAGTTGACGATGCGAGACGCACTCATACGTACCAGGTAGTCGCACCCGGGGGCCGACATGATAATCTTCAGAGGGCTGGAAATGAAACAAGCAAATACACGTCTCATACGAGTGCTCACTGAAAATGGCACAGAAGTCAAGAAGTGTGTAAAGATAATGGATAATTCCTACCCTTTCCTGGTGCACAGTAAGTCTCTTGAAACAACTGAACGATTCGAATCTGATTACACTGGAAGAATATGAGACTAATTAGACAGACATGTTACGTCCTGTGTAATTGAACGGAATGAAAAAGAGAAACTAGTGTGGATGGCACTCCGGACATAAGTAGACGTGTTTCACCAAGTTCTAACTTGAAGTTGGTTTTAAGCAGCACTCACTGGTGACTGACAAGATATATTGTTGACGGGTTTTCTCGTAGAAAGTATCAGCTGAGATGTACGGAGGATAGAGAGTATAAGGACTAGTAGAGCCAATTGTCATCCCTTCAACCTGGACTGCCTGCCAGTACAGAGGATAGTTGACAAGTTGAACGAACAAAGATTGTGACTGTTGTCACCCGAGTCACACTCCCTTCGTTCAAACTTCGGTGTTGCTTTTCTGTTGACTCTTGGCACACCCTTTATCGTTGGTTTGCAGCTCTCAGCCTCGGAAACTGAACGGAAACTTTCTTAGAATACTGCTTAATATCTGTCATTGCTCGAAGTTTCCGTTGTTGTAGTGCGGAAATCCTAAGTGCTTGAGTTTCATTGCGAAAACTCTCCTTAGTTGACAATCGTTCTGTCGTCGAATGGGTTCTACCTGTGTTGCCACTTATTTCCTGGTATATAGTGTGTTCATTCTATTTTCTCCCCCTTGCTGTGAGATTTTTTCTCTAACTTGCAAGTCTGCGACGTGTTGAGCGGAGGTGCAAGCTGATTGAAGCTCCAAATCAACAATACGTACTTATACGTACTGCGATAACGATGAGGTGAGCGATCCCTTCTGGTTTCATAAACACGCCCCAGCTCGACTACTTACAGTGATCACGTCCCGGATCCGACGGCGGTGAATGAGCGCCCCATCTACTATTTCATCATCCGAATGCCCAGGAATGCCCATGCACGTATAAATTTAGACGCCAAATAGATCACAATCGACGCCGTTTAGCCAGGGATAATGCGCTCGATCTATCGTCTGCACATGAGTACAAACGCGCACACGTCTCAGGAGCTTGTCAGGTTTCGGATTTTCGTTCCCAGGCTGCCCAACTTATATTTATAGTGCCATTGTTTCATGAGTTATGGGTATCTCACGACGACGATCCCCCCTGGCCCATCGTGTCAAATTCACACGCGGAGTAGGGAGATCCCGCCGGCGATGGAGTGGAGTTGGTCTACGTATATGGAAACCACTCTCGCTTTCAAAATTGAAAATCGGTTAAAGGACTTCCAGACGAGTTCCGGGTGAGTATAGATAGAATCAATGGTTTACTTGCCAGACGCTCCTATTGAATGGAAAAGAATTCTAGATGGTGTAATGAGTAGATCAATTGATACCCCAGTCAGGATATCTTCGCCTGCTTCGTTCTCTTTCCTGCGCCTCATACCGTGCATGTCTTATGTCACAAATTTGGCTCGTCACCCAACATCCCCTCATTACATCATGTTCCTTCTTCCCTTCCAATACACAGTTGCTTTTGGATTGACTAGCCTCGCTACACGGGTTTTGGGTGAGGAATTTTCTCGTTCAATATAACAAGACTTCATCCTCACTTTTCGATATCCAAACTATAGTCGCCCCAGAAAATTCAATGACGCGAGATAATATCACTTCTTCTCTCCTCTCAAAAATCTTATTTCTTGTCATCCAAGATTTTTACACTGATCTTTTGTCATTCCGTGCGAGTCATTCACGCGAGTTATCCGGGTTCTTTATCTAAAGGACCTGAGACTCATCATGACGACCGCGCAAAGGTCGCAAACCTCCTCTGAAAAGTATATGGGGTTGGAGGCGCCATTGTGTCAATCAATGTTTTTGCCATTGAATACATCGAAGTTTACGCCGCTACTATGTTTATTCTTTTCGCACGTCATAATCGTGGAACGTTCTGAATTTTGCTCCTCGGATTCGAGGTGATGCTGGACAATCTGAGAAAGATTCCAGAGATCAACAGGAAGGAGTCATCCAGATTGATAAACACTTTTATCTTCCTACCTAGTCGGTGCGTTAGCACTTTCTGCGAAATTTCAATCAACATATAGGTCAAAGGGTGGGGAATACGGCCACGACATCTAGGTCATTTATGATTTCTTGACACGGATGAAGCATGGGACGAAGCATGAATTACCCGTGACCATCCTCCTTTAACCATGTATGGATCAATCAAGGCTGACATTAAAACATTGCAGCTGATCGCACCATCCAAATGATTAACAAGCTACTTGGACTGATTCTGAGCTTCTGGGTACTGGGACGACAGTTGTTGGACTCTGTCATGCAGGAAGTGAGTCGAGAACTGATTCCAAGCAATGAGATCAAAGCCATGCGTTCACTCACTATGATATCAAGAGTCCACCAGCGCTTAACTGAGAGCTGAGAGAACACGGGAAAAGATCGGCCGTGACTACGCCATCTTGACCAATGGCCTTCAGCTAGCGCTTTCTTGGCAATTGCCAATTCGGCCAACGGCCCGACATTTCCTCATGCAAGGTACTTCATTCTCCATGACCATTGACGAGGACTTGGTGTCATTCTACTATGGTTTCCATTGTTTCTGCTCTACCTGAGACATTAATCGGTGTTCGCTGAACCTGACGACGTCAGACACGCTCAGAGCTTGAGCCTGGGCCTGAGCACCAGGCTAGTCAACAGATAGGAAAGCGTGAGTTGGAAAGGAAATCATTCTGAAGTGTGCGGGGACGATCTTGTCTTCTACCTGCTGTGTTTCATCTTACTACGTTTTGTGATGCTGAAAAAAGTATCAACGTGTAGTGGACGTACGACTCCGGGCTCCTATGCGAAGTATGGTTTATATTCCAATTCCTTCGCCTCGTCTCTCCTGTCCCTTGAAGTCATAACTGGGTAATCTCGAGTCTGCTTACGGGCTATCCGTAGTCTTTGTCAAAGTACTTCAGGGCATCTTCATATCATTCGTGATTCCAGTATGCCTAATCCCATCTTCTCTCGCGCTGTCTAATACCATCTAGTAGTGCTCTCGAAAAATTTGTCACTGTTCTCTTTAAACAGCATAATATGGCATTATTGACATGACGTTGGCTTTGCTGAGTTGCACCATAGGGACCTTGCGCTACGATGGTGAATGTTACCCTGGATGTATACGCCTTTGCCTTCTAACCATATACTAGATGCTCTTCTATAATTCGAACGACCCTACACTCCTAGCTCTAATTTGCCACGGGATCGGCCAACAGTGGAGCGTGGTGTATGTCAGCACACTCTTTCGGCCGAAATTGCCAGAAACAGACATATCGGCAGCGTTATGATGACATGGACACCGCGAGATCAGATCAGAATGCAAGAGATCATGTTCCATTTGTTTCAATGAGCTCGCAAAGGAAACCGTATGAGGATCTTCGTACACCTGAACAGTAAGTAGAATCACGGAAGTGAATGGCGGACAGCAAGAATGGAGCTAGAAGTAAGACCAGAGATCACGAGGGTAGGAAGATGACGGGGATCAGGTCTCCTAGAAATAGTGAATGTTCGCGACCTGATCTGGTATTCCAATGGAATACGTAACCGACGGTCATGTCAAAAATACAGGAACTCTTTCAGCATCAACTCACTCACTGTCCGACCTTGAACCCACTCGTTGACCTTTTCACTTTTTCACTATGAAAATCGATTTGGATCTCGATCCCCTGCCCACAACATCTCCCACGAAGCTACCAGATCATCAAGAGATACCACATGAACAGCTGCTCGATCTCTCGTCAATTCCACCTCGATTAGCGCGATCTATCAGATTGCAACACCCACCAAAGGGTCATGAGACTACTACCGTCGAAGCGGAGCCCTCGTTAGAAGATGTAGGTTTTAACCAACCGCGTCTAGTCCAATCTTCTGTTCATCTACCTCTTATTCCGCAGGTCCAGCAAGGTGAAGATCGAACCAGTGACAGGTTGGTTGAGATCAGAGGCGAGAGAATTGAAAATGAAAGAGATGACCGACATGTTAATACCGCCCTGGTGTGCATCCCTCGTTGACTGTACTTTACTATTCTTATTGACGTCATCAGCCTTCACTGGTCTCCGTTGAAGTCAAGGCAAATAAACTCCGGCTGAAAGTATATTATTAAAAGAGTTTTCGAGTGGCCGGAGCACAGAACCATCATCCTGTTTTCGATGTGTCAATCCAACCCCCTACCTACCAATTTTGTATACCCCACCTCAAACTGCTCACTTGTGTCGTTTTGCTCATTTCTTGCCCTCGTTGTCCGGCTACAATCAAACGTGCATACATATCATAGAGGTACAGTACATATCTTGTCTCGACATTATCCCAGTGTTACCATAATCTACGAACTACCAGATGCTATCGTGTAATATATGTTAATCAATCTTGTTAACTTCATTCAATCAGTTGATATCACTATAACGCGTCTATTCCGTCGACGATTCACCGTTGAAATATCTGCACCTTGCAGACCACAATACTTTCGATGCGACAGATGATGGGTGCTTGCAACGCAGGTTGTTTCGCCCTGGAGGAAAGCTTCGATGAATACACACGCCATAAGAAGACAGGACCATAGAGATCAACCAGTATCGTCGATGAAGGTCATCATTAATCAGTGTTTAAATTCCGAGATTGCCAGGTCATGGGTATCGAGAGATTCATTTAACAGTGATAGAGAGAGCACGTCCCTCGCCAAACATGCCAGTCCGACTCAAAAGTCGTAGGAGAGGATGGACGGCGCATGACTGCTGGACGGATATTGGTGTAGAACGTCTCTTTGGCGCTGAATAAAAACATATATATGCAGATCTGACGTCACAGGGAGGAGGTGCCGAACGAGACGACGATAATCCCATTGCTCAAGTCACCTTCCTAGGTGGTATGAGCGTGATGTTCCAGATCAGTCGGATTAGTTTCGAGCAAACCACCTGAAAATCGACATTAAGACTAGAGCAGCCGGTCAACGAAAAAGGCACGAAATCTTGAAAAGGGAGATAGATCTGGAGCATAATCATGATGAGCTCAAAACCAAGGATTATGACGCACATGGAACCTACGAGTATGTCAATACATTGATGACTTTGTAGTATTAGAACATCCGCTTCGGGGATGAAAGGAACATTCGTACAGTCATCGACTCGGAGTACATCCAAGGTGCACCATCTAATCGAGTTATACTGTATGAAGTGATCAAGAATAGTGCTGTACTCACCGACCATGCATCGACAGTGAGATAATTCGATACTAGTAATCCCAGCAACCCGCGTATATCTTATTAGCGTAGGTTTAAATCGACGGACTCGATGTTTCCTTTGAGTAAAGGGCTTGTCAGGCGAATTACCTTGCAACAAATTTCACGCACGATGATCATTCATTGATACCAGCTCTGCAACACTGTTCGATAATCACAGGTACAAAGCCAAGTAACGAGGGGTGTATGAGAACAAAGGACAAATGGGCAAAGCCGCCGGAGGTATCTTAGATGAATCGAGTTAGCGTTTCGAGTTGGTTTCACGACGAAGAATATTTCAACGGGTGATGTTCCAAAGTCCTATCCCACGTGAGAGTTCCACTCTTTGTGCTCAACACTCGTTTTCGTCAAGAATGTTCCTACGCGATGAGAACTTCCGCGGTGGTTTTCAGATCTAACAAGAAGACGACCGATATCCAATTTGAAAGGGGAGGAGGCATCCCCGAGTCGAATGAGTGCCTTCATACTCTACCGATCGAGCGATCGCAGGGAGGGTGGCACGGTAATCCCAACATTCCATGCATACCCGTGGAACCGGGATGAGAGAAGGTCTACTCGAAACACCTTGCGAGATTCGTGAGTTGAATTACAACTCAGCGAGATCTTTCGCCTGTAGCCACCTTCCTAAGATCTCCGAAGTGGCACTACGCAGAAAATGGAGACGTACCTGAGTCGGAGGGAAATTGTGCACCTGGTATGAGTAGAGAGGGGCATTCATCGACGCCGGGGTTTGTGACGTTGCTCGATCATCGACGAGACAGGTACAGCCCTAGTCACGAGCGGTGGATAAGAACGAGAGGGTAGATGACCAAAAGATCTTGAGCTGTCGTTCAAGTCAGGCTCGCGCAATCACTACAAAGTTTGAATTCTACATGGTGTCCTGACTGCGTCCCATTCCCGCAATAGAGGCATTTCAGCAAAGCATGTATACATAGCGATAACAAAAACATGATCAATGTCCAACGTGATGAGGGAGGGATCCACGAGTCGAACGTGTGGCTTCCTGCATTACTGATCTAGCAGTGATCGCGAGTGCGGCACGGCTATCCCTCCATTCCATGCGTACTTGTCAGACTGTAACGAGAGAAGGTCATGATTCTTTGATCCAAGATAGTTGTAACCGAGCGATCCATACTTAGAGCAGTTTGAAAAAGGGTTTGACGCGGGAGAAGGGGTCCATGGGTCAGGTACATCGCTCAGAGGGCATGGAAGATCTGATGCTTGATAAGTGAAGAAGATGAACGGCCAAGTCAACGACCGTGTCGAGATGAGGCGAGTGGAAAGCTGGGACGGTGACTGAGGTCCATTGACCAGTCCCAAAAAATCGGAAGGCCAAAGTAGCTCGAGAATGTCGAGATCGACATGGAATCCAGACGAAAAGCATGACTATGATGTGGTCTCACTGATAGTAGTATCCAGGGGGATCGAGCTGAAGAATCCGGCGGAGGAACGGAAGTGTCTAACAAAAGGAAAAGAAAGAAGCTGGGAAGTGGTAGTATGACTTGGGTTTCAAGAGGCATCGAAGATCTAAAATTGTAAGTTTGTGACTGGTATGTAGTGTATTCAAATTTTACCCATCAGAACATGAGTTGACCCGAAGTATAGTTCGAATCAAATGCGTGATCCTGCAGAGCAAACGGATATAGAGTCTCAAGGATTCAGAGACTAATGCAAGTTCTATACCAAGTACTCGGGGCTAGCAAACCAAACGACTCACTGTACGCGAACTCAACCAAAGAACGGGGCTGGCGGGTGTAACGGAGCGAAGACAGACTGTCATGGCAACTAACGGCCCGGGCGTGAGAAGGTACAAACATAGCACTCAGCCGAAATCCCGAATACGCCGATCGCTCTCAATTCCCCAAAGATTTTTTTTGCCAGACTTACCACAGCGCTCTGTTACTCTCACATTCGTTTTCATACTACATTCTTTACTTTATCTGTCTATCTGTACTGCTGTTGTCGCTCTCTCTAGCTTTCAATTGTTATATCTTTTGTGACAGCGGCAATCGGGGCCAAGTCCGACTGGTGGAATCCGTGGAAAGAGGAACCTACATACGTACAGGAGGGTCAAATATATCCGAGGAAATTTATGGTCGTTATTGCCGCCGTGGGTCCCATACCTTTCTCGTTGGACCCCATTGACGAATTTTACGATTTGCCAACGACAGACTTTTACTTTTTCTTGATCTAGGACGTATCGACTCGCATAACGTGTTATAATTACTGTAAGCTCCACTTACCTCGGCCTGCAACGTTCCAAAAGCTAATACTATGTTAAAAGTAGACGCCGCAATTAGCTGGATATACATAGGCACAATGACTAGTCACAACTTCCACGTCAACAACAACGCCGGTCGCAGCCACTCAAGCGCCCACGGCCTGTTTAATTCTGTCTCCACGTCTGCGAATAACGCTACCTCTTCTCTACCACCACTACCAATACTTGCAGTTGCCCCTGGCTCTCCGACGCCCACGACATTGGATATGAAACGTTTACTCGCAAAGCCAGCTCCACCCTATGCTCGCACGCACCACAGCAATGGCAGCGGCAGTGACTCTGAAGGAATTTCAGACAGCCCAAGGAGGAAACCTGTTCAGGTCGATCGCGGAACTGTACGATGGAGATTGAGGAGATCACGAAGCGTGCCGTCGCTTCCCCACGATCAGAAGGAACAAGAGATCGACATCACAACATCTGATAAGGAGAAAGAGAAACGTCCCCGCAATGTTTTGCGCCGCCGGCCTTCGACCCAGTTACAAAACAAAAAAACGCCGCCGGCGCTCCCTATGACGACCCCGACAAATGTCCTGCTTCACTCGCCCCTTCCGCCTATTGCACCACGGTCCCCGTTGTCACCCTCTATTCTTCCATCCGACTCTCCAGTATCCATTACCTCGTTCTCCCCTGGATCAAGCTCGCGTCCGACAACCGCGCCCTCGAGCCCTCGGTACCGAATGACTGGAGTGCATCCTGCGAGATCTGCTTCAAGCTTCGATAGGCCGTCAGGATACATCGATGATCGACCGTCAGGGTCTGGGCTTGTCCAGCCGCGCCGCGAGCGTTCGGTTGAGGAAGATGTAGAGGAATGTGTTGTGAATGTGACGGACGAGAGGGGGAAGAAGAGTGTTGACGTGAAATCGAGGTTGAGACAGTTGAGAGGTGTGTTTCGGTTTCTTTCGTTTTTTTTTCTTTCGCTTCTTCCGTTGTTTTACTCGACCAGACTTTCTCTGAGGTCTGGTTTCACCTTGTCATTCTATTTCGTCTCGTTTTCCGTCGCGTTGTCAACAGCTCATGTCGTCTCATTGACGACGACGACGACGACGACGACTAATTACCAGTTTCACGTTTTGCGTTCCCCTCGTCTCGACTCGATCTAAAACACGTGTTAACGACATTCTTTTAAATTCTAGGTAGTCCAATCTCACTTTCGTCGTCCCCGTCCCCGTCTAGATCCCACTCGCCCTCTTCACAATTACGTCATCATCCCCACCACCTCAGCACTGCCTCCGCATCGAACAGACGTTCCTCTCGCAGCCGATCACGATCACGAAATCCCCAGCCCATATACTCTGAGGTGCCCTCCACTACCGATTCCACCACCACTGGTCTTACTCCTGCCGCTGCCGTCGCTGCCGCCTACAAACATCAAGAATCCCTCCACAAGATAGAACAAAGAGTGGGCGACAACGGCGAGGAGCAGTTTGCTTTTATGGTGCACACCACCACGCGGATGGAGAAAGCTGTGAAAGAGAAAAGGCGACCTCACACGTCGTCTGGACTCCAACGTTCTGCGACCGAACTCCCGCCGCGCACGTCTACTACCAAGACCGACAGCGCAGAAGATAACAAGCACCAGCCATACTACACCGTGCTCGGTACTTCCTCGGAACGGGTGATGGCTGCTGGGGGTCCTGGAGACCACCACCTCTCATGGGACATTGTTCCACCGTCGACTCTCATTGGCAGAGGCGGTATACGAACCCTTTCGCGGAAGGTGTCGGGGCGCTTTAAACGAGCTGGGAACGGCACGCAGAGCGAGGGCGAGGAGAGAGAGGAAAAGCGGCGCGTGAGCTTGAGTGCGGAGAGAGAAAGGGGGCGGTCGAGCTTCAGTGGGAGCAGGAGTGCGAAACGGGCAACGCTGGCTGCGTTTGGGAAAGGGGAAAAGGGAGGCCTGTCACTCAGGTTGTCAATTGACAAGTTCTCGGAAGCGAAGGTGCTCAGGGGGGACAGGGACAAGAAGGACAAGGATAGCACGCCAACGTCTGCCACGAAGAGTCCAAGTAGTGGTGCGTCGACACCGAGTCCGAGCCCTAGCGGGGGTGGGAGCAAGATCTGGAAATTGGTGAAGAAGATTTCGACGGGTGGGCTTAGGGAGAAGTTTACTTATGAGGAGGCGCCACCTGTCCCAGAGCTTCCTAAAGAGTATGTTGCACCAGCTCCAATACGTCCGCCATTCGAGACTCAGAAGGACACGTTGAGTACTTCGCCGCTTACGGAGGGATTGGGCCAGGCGATTCGAAAGAAGGCGTCTGTTGTTCTGGGCATAACTACGAACGCCGGATCGCCCACCAAGCCATCGTTACCACCATGCTCACCCCTGTCCACTCAGTTCTCGATTCCCTCGGTACGCCCTTCTCTATCTGCGCCGAGACCGAGCATCAACACCCGCTCGTCCTCCCCCGTGTCCAGTGAGGTTGCTTCGTTAAGATTCTTCTCTGGGTACAAGCCATCGTCGATGTCAGCACATTCCAGTATGTCATCACTACCTATGGAAGATAATACACCTCCGCTCCCCGACTCTCTTCTTGCCAAGAACAGCAGCGTCGGTCAGCATATCGTGCCTCCCAGTGAACTAGGACGGATACATATCCAGGCCGACGATGAACGCGGAGAAACTGAGGAGTTGTTTGCTTCAGCTTTGCGCAAGAATCCCACTTCTCCAGCTCGCAACCAGATAATGAAATTGAAAGTTGTTGTACCGACTATCCCCTCTTCTTTGGTAAAGTCACCCCTCAAGAACGACGACTACGTTAGCGCGCGTACCCCTACTCCCGAAACTGTTTCGTTAACTCTTCCGCCACGCCGACCAGAGATGTTTCTTGGTCGTACGAGGAGAGATACGAATCTGACGATAGCAGCCGAGGCCGAAGAACAAAATCGTAATCTCGCGATGAGGAATGAAGGGATGAAGGAATGGGAGCACATGTGGGCAAGTCCAGATCTTGGGAAGGATCAGGACAATGAGACATTGCTTCACAGCCGCTCAGGATCGCCAATGATCCCGTCGTTCTCCACGGTTGACACCATTGACACCTTTAGTTCAAAACGCGTCTCAACGAACGTCAGGTCTCCAACCACTACGGTCCATTCTCCGCCACTAATTCAACGCCATCCCTCACCTCTTGACAACAGGGATCATAGTCCCACACAGTTACTCTCTCCACCACCACGTCCAGCACGGAACCCCCAACGTCTGGCGAGATCAACACCTACTAGTCCAGTCAAATCCCTCCTCTCGCCCTCGTTTCCGCCTAGTTCACCTAGCAATAGCGTGCCGCGTTTCATCAATATTGTCAGTCCAAGTCGTCGCTCTACCGATGGGAATAGTGTAGCATCCTCTTTGACAATCAAGAGTGCACATCTTCGGCGACGATCCAGTTCCTTCCTATCAACAAGCCTAGGGTCTCCGCCTTTGCCGCCTACTTTGGAATCCTTGGAATCAACTGTGTTCTCTCCACGTCAGGATGTAACGTTTCGTGAGCTCGGGCAGCTTATTCCTGGGCACGCGCTGACAGAACAGGAGAAAATGGCTCGATGGGATGACTTATTGGAGAGGAGTACACGTGCGGGAGGGACACTTCATCTTAACCTTGGTGAGGAGGGGTTGAAGAGCGATCGTCTGAGGTTCTCAGACATCTCAGAAATGTCGAGTATGTGAGGGGTCGAGATTGACTGATGGTTTACGAATACTTTTTACGATCATGAATACCCTTATTT
>JAGGAS010028296.1:0-13635 GCA_017657355.1 Termitomyces sp. K1Ac | reverse complement strand
AAGGGTTGCTCGACCTGGCCAGCTCTACTCTGGCAGGATGACTACAAACTCAACGTGACAGAGGATTCCTCGGTCAAACAATAATGACACTATGTATTCCGACTTATACTATCAAGCTTGAAAGACATCAAGGTATGTAACATGATCCATAAGGAGCAGAGCCCTGGGGTAAGCGGGGTATGAAGTTTGAACTTCGACCATGTAATCTACACGGCTGACTGACATGGTGCTAGGCATTTGAAGCTTTCGATCCATCGAAACGACGAATGACTTGTTCATGTCGGACCAACGCAAGGCACCTGACTTGCCTCCATTTGCCGTGGTATGGACACCATTTTTATAGCTTGACCTACAAGTGTCTTTCAGACTCAGGCAATGATCGGAAAGGCCACCGTGTCCCCCGAGATCAAGAATGATCCCGCTCGAATATTCGCCCAAGCTGTTGCTAGAGGTGGGTCCTCCTCAACACCTGCCCGACAGCCCTGTTCACTAAGAAAACAGTTCCGAATACTTTCGAAGTCTTCCTCTGTGGTTAGACCACTGTAAGTTCCGCTTGAATGTTAGAGAAAGCCAGGGATCAGCCGAGTCTTAATACGAGGGTAGTTCTTAGTACGTGCTGTGTCTCTATTTCGCTCTGTAAGCCAAACTGATTGGCCAATTCAGCTGGGCGATCTGATTGTGGAAAGAGCTCTTCATCGCTCCAGTTGGTCAAACACTGTATCTTTAAGGATTGGATCGTGGTTTACATGTCTCGGGGTACGCTAGAGCAGCCTCTGATATCCCAACTAATAACTATATATATATCACCCACAGCAAAGAACCCTGTCGATTCGAGCACATTACACGAGTATGACCTACATACACGAACATACCCTCAACCCTCATTCTCCCTTTAGATCCTCCGATGACTTCCGGCCACCAATCATGCCAAGCTGAAGGGTGCATTCGTTGAGGAATATCACCACCTCAGACACCCAGTACAAGGTCCCGTTGAGCTACAAGACACTTTACACCAGCGGTCAAGAACTCTGCTCGAGTATACAATGGACTTGAAGGCACTGCCTCTCCCTGAACAACTGAGTGGAGTCCGCGGCGTTTATAAATCTTGGAAGGACGATAAAGTGGTCATTTCTTGCGCTGAAGGCTACTCGTTTTAATGTGCAGCTCAAGATACTTGTACGATCTAGCATTACATGACCAGACATGCTTGTCCGAATATACTGAAGCAAGTGGTAACGCTCGAGACTTCGTCCGGAAAGGCTTGTTGGCGACACATGACTCGTAGAGTTTGAGGTCAGAATAATAGATGTGTTCATTGGCACACAATACTCAGATTTGTTGCTTTATATGTCAAATGATGCAAGGTGATTTGAGTTGGCATGTAAACTCGTTCCGTAGATGATCCCGACTCCATTGCGTTGTGCAGCGAGGTGAGCACTTTGATTTCTTCCACGATTCAATACAATCAATATTAATGTTGGTAGCATCTTATTGGGTGTCGACCTTTCAGGCGAACATCGAGAAGGCCATGTCCAAAGCAACTAAGCACAATCTAATTGGTATCTCAAGGTAGGCCACGCTCATGGGATAGATACTTCACTCAACGCCATATCTGCAAAGGACGTAGACACTATGTTGAAATTGATCTATCCACTCCATTCATGAAAAATAAGAAGAAATGAGTGGTGATTCTAACCCAAGCGCTCCGAAGAATGCTGATCTTAGCGGCATCGTACAGGAAACTTTCAATGAAAAATCAGAACTGAGTGGTGCTTCCAACTCAAGCGTTCTGAGAAATGCTGGTTTCAATGATATGAATAACGACTCATATTTGTCTTTTCATTTTGTCCGTGATCATTTTGACGTCTTAAATTGAGTTGTTGAAGAGTGTCACAAGTCTTGTGGCAATGTATTGATTCTGGAAAGCCATTGAAGGCGTACGAACGTGATTTTGGGTAGTCCCTGGCCGAGGTCCCTGCATTGCATCGGACAGAAAATGAAGATGCAGCCACATTTCCCTGTTTTAAAATATCGAAAAGTACCCCTGTGGCTCAGTACTTCCTTTTTATACGTGCAAAGGAAGGTCCATTCGAGCTGTGTCCACTTTCAAGCATGCTGTTCTCCATCCACTTGGCTATTTTAATCACTAACATCATCCTCGTTGCACTTTGGAGCATGTATACTCGTCGCTCCAACTCCAAGCATGGTAGGATCTTACCTCCGGGCCCAACTGGAATTCCGTTCCTTGGGAATCTCCTGCAAGTACCCAGCAAGGTATGCCTTCCATTCGCCACTTCTGTCAAATTACAGAAGCTCAATGGGACACTGGAATGTATAATAGCATCCTGGAACTTACTTCAGAAGCCTCCTTGAACAGTATGGAGGTCTTGTATCACTGAACTTGGCTGGCACTGTATATCTCGTTTTCTGTCCAACATTCAGTGTCGTTCTCAACCGAGCATGATGTCAGACGGTTATCTTGATCGGTGACATGAAAGTGGCCAAGACGCTACTCGAAAAGCACTCGACTAAGAATTCGTCGCGACCTGGCAGTTTGTATTACTTTGTAAGTCGTTCTTTACTACATTTTCCCTGACTCCTGAGTTTCTTATGATTCCTTGATCTCAGCGCAAATACATTGATCCTAGACATGATCTCTGGGCCATGAGCGAAGAGCAACACAAGTCGCACTTGATGGGCCGCAAACTGACAAACAAAGTCATGTCCGTCGTGCGTGCTGGGAAAACAGAGTCACTTCAAAAATTCGAAGCTGTTCTGAATGTTCAGCATCTGCTCAACGATGGTGGGAATAACTGGTTTCACCACATCAAGAGGTATTGTCTCTTCCCATGGAAGGATATCTAGATTTAGCATCGGCTCTCTCAGATTTGGAACAAGTACCGTACTCACAGCAGCATTTGGTCTTCACTGTCCAACAGGGCACGAACTAGAACTTAGGGAGATCCTTGCCGTGAGTGTGAAACACTCATACTTGGGAATGCTGTCTTGATTACTCCTAAATAGACTCTTGATGAACTAGTTTTCCTCGCGCCTCCGACCGCCAGTATGATCAATTTCCTTCCCTTTTTGGACTTGATTCCTGGTCCAATGCCATGGAGGATCAGTGCACAGTCGTATCGGGACCGAAACGATGAAATCTACGATAAACTGATAGATCATGCCATGAAACGCAATGCGTCAGGCATGGATACGTATGTCTCTTGTTTCTCTGTTTGGTAAGGTTACCAACTAACTGACCTGCAGATGGGCTGCTGCTTTCATGAGTGAAGAAAACCCTGAAAGAGATCAACGTCGCCTCACAAGACAATTTGCCGCAGTGAGCAATAATCAGTGTTTCTATCATAACATCCTTTATCATTCCAACTGACCAGAACTTCAGGCCGCCATTGAAACAGTAAACCCTTCCAGATATTTCTTGGTCCCCTTGTTTCTTACATCATGTCAGACCACAACAACGGTGCAGACCTTCGTCCTTGCTTGTATTTGTTATCCTGAATGGGTCGCCGCCGCGCAAAAGGAGATTGACAGTATTGTAGGGCCCGATCGTTTACCAACTTTTAACGATCGTCCTTTCCTTCCTTATATAGAGGCTGTTGTTCGAGGTGCGTTTTGATATTTGGGCCACTTGATTCCTTAACCAGCTGGTATCACTTGACATCGATATTCTTACAGAAACTCTCCGTTGGCGCCCCGCAGGCATGCTCACTGAACTCACTTGTATGTCAAAACTGACCTGAAAATGTAATTAGTCCGTACAGGTTTACCCCATCTATCAATTGCCGATGATCTGATCGAGTACAATGGACAAGAGTATTTGATTCCCAAGGGAAGCATTATCTTTGCAGTCACGTTGTAAGTGGACTATTCTCTCATCATCAAGTGATCTTAAACAAATTCAACTCCTCAGAGCTATTGAACATGACCAATCAAAGTTCGACAATCATGATCGATTCATGCCCAAACGTTTCCTCGACTCTGATGGTAAGCTGAAGTCAGATTACGAAACAAGTGCCTTTGGCTTTGGCCGACGTGGTTAGCATCCTCCATCTCAGTTTGATACAGGACCATTTCTCTCATCACTCTCACAGCATGTCCGGGTATCCCATTCGCCGAGCGATCACTGTGGATCAGTATCGCGACAATACTGTGGACATTCAATATTCATGCTTCCGATGAAAATGATCCCAATACCGGTTTATCGTTCCAATACGATGACAGTGATGCGGCATTCTCTGGAGATGTAGGGATGTCCTTTCTCTTGTTCAATATTGATACTGATATTAGTACTCCATATCTAGTTCACTAATCCACCATTCAAATTTCCGGCCATTTTCAAGCCTCGCTCTCCGCAGCGAGTCGAGGTGGCCAGGAGGGAGTGGGCAGAGTGTGAGAAGGACCTGACCGTGCTAATGCCCGGGACGACGCGATAACAACATGTCTTACGATTGGTTGTCTTTCCCTCTGGATTTTCATAGTTCAAGCTTGATGGGAGTGTCATGCGAGAGGCTTGACGTCCTACCTGTCTTCTAAGTCTCTTTTGGTGCCTTTATCATACTCATTCAGTACGTCAAACAGCTTTAAAATGATTTTCTTCCTTCGGTTGATCTGGTCATTTATCCCTCCATTGTCCGATTAATGAACAAGTACATTTGAATTGAACCAGCGACTCGGACAGTGGGCTCCGGGCAGGACGAGTGAGTACCTTCACTATAGACTTTATGCGAGCGAAGACTTTGTTATTCAATACGATCGAAATGATGATATTCTCAATGGTTGACTTGATTCCTGTCCTTGGTATAACATGAGTTTTCAAAGTCAACAAGCTGTCTCGAGTGTTTGGCATCTAATCGATAATGTCAATAGTATCAACGATTTGGAATACATCAAATAAAATGCTTACGATTGGACTTGAGGAATGAAACCGCAGCAATGCAATTCCGGTAAACCTAAAAATGAAATTAGAAGTACTGTCGTCTTGTTGCAGTTAAGCTTTCACTCACAATCCTGTCACGTGGGAATTCATTAAGAATTTCAGAGACACAGTAGTCCGCAAAGAAAGCCTCACCGTATCAGCTTGACCTGCAAGAAGGGAAGGTCAGGTTTAGTACAGGCCACAAAGATTCAGAGACCTACAAGGAGTATTCAATCCCCCAAGGCCTGGCTCCAGGCTCGGCATCGCATTCACTACTCGGAAGCCAGTGAAGAATAGAATCACAAATTTCAGTGTAGTGAAGATCATATTTCTGGTTCGGGATGAACAAGAGGCGGTTGGATGTATTGAATGTTTTTGATGTCTCATAGCCCGTCTCATTTATAGCAGGTTACGGATCCGATCCGGAACCGCTAACGTAACCTCGAGAATAAAGTCCCCACGGGAAGAAAACGGCGATTGGTATACAGGAATCGCCGAATGTCAGACGACCGCATGAAAGGTATCCATGGATGTCGCAGGGCTTACAATGTGACTCCTGAATTGCTATGATCTCCCACATACCGATGATCGTGCTACAGGTCGGGAACAACGGCTATTGTGTCGGGACAATGTGGTTTGGAGGGGTTCCGGACCAATTCAAGACAGTGCACGATAAACTTCATTGAAAGTGAGTAATGCGGTTACCTTGGTCTTCAAGTCCCTAAAGGGCGCGATTGATTATTTGGTATTGTGCCAAAGGCTTTGGCAAGTCCGAGAGTGAAGGACTATTCGTAATGGTTCAAGTACTTGGCAAAGAGGCTCGCGCCTAGTGTAGCATTGTTATCGCTCGAACGGCATGGTAAAGGCTCCGTAAGGTGTTAGACACAATGTCCTTTTTCGTTGAATAATTTGAATGTTGATATACAGTGAGTCTGACAAAGTGGAGCAACGTACAAGCCACGTACTAGACTGAGTCGATTGACCATTCAATGCCCTTTTGCAAACTTGATTTGATGTATTGAAATCGCATACTGTCTGTGGACCATTTTATTGTGTACTCTTCGATGATTACTTGCTCGTATAATGATTACTCCCTTGTTCCTCAGCAGTAATCATTAATCACTCCTAAGATCAATATTCAATGACAAAGTCGTGCAATGGAACCGCGAAAGAGCGAACTTGAGCATCCCTGCCCGCCCCAAGCTCGTGGGAATTATCTGAGAATCCAAGCGGCATAAGATAAGTAGCATGAGAAGAACAAAGTACAATCACGTTCACTACTAATCGCTCAGAGATCATTTGACTGAATTGATCAATCATTTCACATAAGTAACTAACTTGTGTGCATTCACGGCCATTGCCCTTCAGCACTCCCGCTTCCATGGCCGGAGCCGAGCCCAAGCCGTGGCGGCGGCGTAGACTTCTTGGGAAGAAGCCATGCCGGCGTCGTGTTCGAAGTTAACGGCGAGCCCATGCTTGCCGCACCCGCAGTTGCTGCCGGTTCCTGAGCTACGGACTGGGGCTGGGCCTGAGGTTGCTGGTATGAAAGCTGTTGGGGTTGCTGCTGCTGTTGATCCGAAGAGTACGAGGGGGACTGGGAGAGCTGAACGGGTGAATTGGCATAGGATAGCTCTGAAGAATTAGAGGAAAGGGTGGTAGCGAGTGTAGGGCGATTGTTTTCGCCAGGGTATGGGAGAGCATCTATGGAGGAGCGCGGGGTAGGGCCTTCGAGAGATGCTTGCGGCTGTTGCTGTTGTATCAGCTGTTGCTGAGTCTGGGCCTGTTGCTGTTGAGCCTGAGCTTGCTGTTGCTGAGCTTGACCTTGAGCCTGCTGTTGACCGACTGACAACGGAGCAGATGGCGTCACTCCAGGCACTGAGATGAAGTATACAGCACCAGCGGAATCCCGACCGCCCTGAGCATAATACTGTGCCCATGCTTGGACGTTCGGGTCCGGATACGTCGTGTTGGGATTGAACACGTACGGCGGGCCTGCCTTCTGAGTGATATCGGAAGGCTGCGAGGTCTGTGGTTGAGACTGCTGCTGCTGGACTTGCTGCGGGGGTTGTTGGGGTTGTACTTGTTGAGGTTGAGGTTGAGGTTGAGATTGGGCTTGCGATTGCGATTGCGATTGCGATTGCGGTTGCGGTTGCGGTTGCAATTGGGATTGAGGCTGGGTTTGGGACAGAAGCTGAGGCGACTGCTGCTGAGGCTGAGACTGGGTCTGAGATTGAGTCTGCACAGGGTAAGGCATCGGGCCCTGGAGTCCGTAGGCGACATTCGGTTGCTGTCCGGCATAACCTCCTTGCGGCACGTAGTTGGCTGCAAGGGGGCTCGTAGACTGCGCTTGTGCTGCTGCTGCTTGAGCTCGAGCTTGAGCAGCCTGAACGGCTGTTTGCGCTTGTGCCTGAGCCTGAGCTTGGGCAGCAGCTTGTGCCTGAGCCTGAGCCTGAGCTTGTGCAGCGGCTTGTGCTTGAGCCTGCTGCTGCGCGTACGCCGCGCTCGCATCATAGCTTGGCTGTTGTGCCGTTGCGGGTGCCGGTGCCGGTGTAGGAAACGATGTGTACGGGGTCTGTTGAGTGCCTGGAGACCATCTGTAGCCTCCTCCGGGGTTCGGATTGGGTTGATACGAGGGACCACGGTAGGGTTGTTGGTCGTACACTACGTAAGAAGGGGTGAAATTAGGGAACTAGACCTTGATAAGGGATCGACACGTACCACCGGTGTGCCGAGCAAGAGATTCCTCCATCATGCGATCAAAGATCGTGCGTGCACGGAGAAAGGTTTCGTTCATTGAGACGAGATCGGCTGTAGAACGTTTCGTAAGGAAAGAGTATCATTTGCAAACAGCGATTGCCATCAAATACCTCGTTTTTGACTATACTTGTCGATAAGCTTAACAATTTTGGGTCTTAACGCCATGCTTGAACGATATAATTCCTATCGGAGATATCAACTCGACCTGGAGAGAAAGAAAAGTTCGAATATATGAACCTGGATCTCTTCATTGTCCGCAAGGTTATCCTTGGCCGGGTCTAACGAGCGCAACATATTCAACAACTTCTCGACATTTACAGCCTGCGAAAACACCGCAGCTTCCTGCTCAGCCTCTTTCGCCAGCTCAGCTGGTGTCGGTTCAGGTAATGGTTCCTACAATCATCAGCATCTCATCCTTTCACCCTGAATAGAAACCGCACGCACGACATAATTTACCGGGAAAATTCCAGTACGACCCTTAAGCTGCCCGCGCCACCAATCCTTATACCCTCGATCTACAACTTTGATGATATCGCCCTTCTCGAACCCAAGCTCGCCAGGTTCTGTCGGTTCGAAGGTGTGCAATGCCTTGACGCGCGTGACGATCGCGCCAGCCGAAGCAGAAGGAGACAGCGAGCTCACAGCCGTGTTAGTCTGTGTCTGCGGTTCTGGCTTGTGAGATTGAGAATGCGACCGGGATGGAGTCTGTGTGCGAGGTTGGGCCTGGGCCTGAGGCTGTTGGAAGGTCTGCTGTTGCGCCGAAGGCGTTGAAGGTTGAGGAGACGGTGTACGTGCCGGTACGTATCCAGATTGGTACTTTGGGGCCGCGAACCCAGTGCTTGATGATCGAGCGGGTTTCGAACTGTTTCCTGCACCTGAGCCAGAGCCAGAGGCACCACGAGAGGAGGAAGAAGCTCCTGCGGAGGTGTAGGCGGACCATTGGCTACGTCCACCCTTGTCTTGAATGGACATTTCGAGAACACGTTGGAGCTCCTCTTCTTCTTTGCGCCGGATCTCGTCATCAATTGTTGGTGGCTGGGCTTCCTCGGGAGGCTCAAGCTTGTAGTCTATAATTACACGTTATGCAAGGTGCTGATAAGGAGTAAGGCGACACAACATACTTTTCGCTTTAAGGGCGTTATAACAGTCTTCCATCACTCCGAGTGTTGGATCTTTCTCGAAGTCACTGGCCCATGTCCAAATCAGGCTCAGTGCTCGTTTTCTCACTTTATCGTGTGTCGTCTGCGTTTGAACTTAGAGATGATGCGAGACCATAGCGACGAACAAACGTACCCGGTCCGTAATGAGTTTCTCGAGTCCCTGTGTAAACGCCTTGGACGCAATTTCGCGATGGAGTTGAATATCACAGTTCTTCGAGAGAGACTCTGCAAGGGATAGTGCGTAAAGTTGAACATTTGGATTGCGGTGTGCCAGACGCTTCAGAATAGACGCTATCACATTGTGTGCCCTGTTGACAAAGTGAGTGGTCCTTGAACTATGATCAACAAGTACACGTACCCCTCTTGACCCTCTTCGAGAACTTTGTCACATAAATTCAATATAAGTTCCCAGTTCTCGGTGGTCAGGTTTTCATCCGTGGTTTTAGCTGGTAGGACCAGATCAGCTGAAGGTTCGGCAGTTGACATGGCGAATCAAGAGCATACCGACGATATCATCGTATGGATTTGGAGCTCCACTTCCAAATAGTGACATCCTCTGTACGTGGATAAGCTAGGTCAGTGGCCGATGTAAAAGAGACTGCGGATAAATGCGATCGTCTTCAAGGTAAGTAGCGTGAGTTGTGGCTGTGGACATGCCTACGTACTTTTGCTGATGCAATCAACTATGTAAGAGAGGAGATCACGTGGAGATGACGCGTCGAATAAGAGTATACATAGTCACCCTCGCAACACCCTCGAGGAATATTCATGGTATGGCATATTTCTTTTACGTAGATACTAGGAAGCAACCATACTTTCTGACGCACAGAGCGTAAGTCCAGTATGCGAGTCGCTGTCGAGTCATGATTCGGAGCCTGAGGGCTATTATATTTTTCTTACAGCAAGACATCGGTTTTGGGGTTACCTTCACGGAGAGTCTCATGAAGTCTGTAGCATGAAAGCCTATGTAAGTCAACGTTGGTTGAGGTAATGATGCAAACAAGTCAGTGTTATGTATGTCCATCCAGAGAGATCTCACAAGCGTACGAGCGGCAGAGGATGCACCGAGTCATTCTTCTCGAGCTGTTTTTTGACAAGCTTATGCGTAGATGGCATGTAGGTGAGCAAGGGGAAAATGCTTCCACGAAATGAAATTCGGTTGATGTCTCGGTGCTTCTGCAGTCTCAGCAATTCCAAAGTACTCATACTGTGCACACTCAAGACTATATGTACTGTTTGAACTTTCAACCTCAATGTACATGGCAACTTTCACATCTTTGCTCTCTCCGAACGGCGGCAGCGATTTCATTTGATGTTCGAAGTCTGCAAGGACCTCACATAGTGATTTCGAGAGGTGTAATCAATCGCCCCAGGCCCCCAATTGGATCGCCGGCGGGGTAATTATAATATGCGCCACAAGCAATGAATCCTCTGTTATATGCATCGAGGCCTTGTCCTTGGGAGTCATGTTGCGGGGCCTTAGGAAAGGGGGATGGAGACTAGATTCTCAAGAGAGACAAGATTGATTTTTTTCCTAGCTTGAGAATGTCAAGAGTCAATGTCTATTTTATTTTACTATATATAGATCCAGCATTGAATTAGTCTATATTGGACAGCTATGAATCAGAATCTAATCCATTCAAGGATTGCGAGATTTAAAACATACAAATCATTTGTAATAGTAATACATATCCATATCCAAGTCCCTCATTATACATATATCAGGTTGTGTGACGTTGCATTAATGTGGCAGACTTGGAAATGTTTCAGGGACATATCCGAGTTGTTCCTGAATTGGGTGGGTATGGAGGTAACGTCTCGAGAAGATATATGTAGGACGATGAATGAGCGTCGAAGGATATGGGTGTACCAGAGTCAGATACAAGTTATGTTGGTTCTGATTGGAATAATACACCGACGACAATCGACGACTCATTGTATCCCTTCAATAAGTATGTATAAGTACAAAGTTTCAACGTCATGTATCAGAACGTTGCGTTCCAAGAGCTCTCTAAACATGAATCCTTTCACCTGCCGATACTTCCTTCTTCAACGTTTCAGTACTCAAATAATCCAGAATTCTATCCAGCATAACATTCCCACCTAGCCTCGTAATCTCCTCCCTCATTTGCACCTCAATCTTATCAAGTACTTTGAGTGTGTACTCAAACGATTTTGTTTGAGTACGCATGTATTCAATCACGTGCTTTTTCACGTCAAGAGCCTCTGTGCGCTTCTGGAGTACATCTGCAAACATGAGTATAAGACAGTGTGCATTAGATGAACATGGATAAGAGGGAGATAAGGAGTTGGACTCACTGAGGAGTTGGTGGTTTTCCGGATCCGCCAGGATACTGTGTACGACGGGAAAGGAGAACTTTCCCTCCGTGAGGTCTTCAGCGAAGCCTTTCCCCTGAATGTACTAGGGAGGATCAGTCCGGCATGAATTGAAATGCCAAAACAAAGCACCCATCCCAATCACTTGTAAAATGAATGCAGGAACCGGCACAGATTTGGTATATAGATGAGATGAGTTCAAAAATGAGGGGGAAAGAGGGAGATCGATCGAATATTGTTATGGATGCACATACCTCTCCCCCGTATAAGTTCATCAAGTCGTCCCGAATTTGGAAATAGATTCCGATAAGATTGATGAGCGGAACATAATCCCTGTTGAGTACACCAATATGGAATAGCATAATCAACAACATGTATCGCTAATTATAAAAATAAGGATTAAAAACATACATATCGTGTTTCATGGAACACGCCATCATGAGTTTGATACCGATGCGAAGTAGACCACTTGTCTCTACATTTGCAATGTCGGCATTTGATGCGAAATGACTCAGAGGAGATGAAATGTGTCGGCTCACTGTTGTTAACCATGGTGAGATACTCTTTTTCAGTCGGGCATTGGAGTGAGTCACGCCAGTAAAGTTCGAGACCCTGTCCTCGGTGGAGGGATACGAGCTCCTCTACATGCAGGGAGAGAACAATCAGGGATGGGGGGAGGAAACCAGGATAGTGGGAGATGTGCACCAGTGACGATGGCGTCAAGCTTAAGCCTTTGCCCGTCTGTTTCGACTTCGAAAGCGTGCAGGGCAAAGAGTTCTTGGTATGCGAGGAAGAAGACGTAGTTGGCTGTGTTGATCGTTTGTGGGACACCGTAGATTTTGTGTGCGACTATGTGTACATTCAATGGATACCCGTCCGAGAAAACAGTTATGGATATAAGGTCCCAAGTGGCTTACCGGGTTGGCCGCGACGCAATTGTGAGTTGTCTTCGATGTCATCCACGCTGTATAGGCAACTCATAAGGATCGGATGGACGCAAGAAACAGGAGAGGGACTTGCAGCAAGCTTGCGGTATGTAACATGTTCACGAGACGTATTATTATTGCGAGTTTGGGCGCAGGGACGTCGAGCCAGAAGTTGAATGCTTCAATGAGCTTGTTGCGAATCTCCTTACCCTTCGCCGACAGCACGTATGTATAGGGCTCGAGTAGAATCTTTTCAACAACGTTTGTCAGTCAAGGATTGAGAGGATCAGTATAACTCACAGATTCATTCTTGGGAGACCAGGCTGACAGGGAAGGAAGTTGGGAGAAGATATTCTCGTATTCAATAGGCATAGGATATCACTGTACGCAATGATTTAAACCACAGTCTCCTTTTAACTGTGCGAGATGACGGTGGCGCTGATGATTGACCTGCAATTCTCAACAAGTGCATCTCCAGAGACGCCGTTCCATGTGGTCACAGGGTTAATGGATGTCTCAAGTAAGTCCATGGAGGCATATGTTATGGCGTTCTGCATGTATGGTATCAACTTTGGGCTACGAAAATGTATTATTCCATTGGCAGCCAGAAAAACACCGATGGAATGGATCGAAGGTGTGCGTACCCTTGACACGTGTGACGGTTTGCGCCAACGGAGACAGAAACGTACGATCCTTGAGCCGCCAGCGCCACCATCCTTACAGCCTCGATCTACGACCTTGATGATATACGATCCTTGAGCCGCCAGCGCCACCATCCTTACAGCCTCGATCTACGACCTTGATGATACTCACCAGGTTCCTTCAGCTCGAAGGTGTATAGTGCCTTAACACGCGTAACGATAGCGGAATCAAATCAAACAATGTGTTAGCTTGTCTTTGCGGTTCGGGCCTATGAGATTAAGAACGCGACTGAGATGCTACATGCGAGATTGAGTCTGAGTCTAAGGCTGATGAAATGTCTGCTACTGAACCGAAAGCGACGAGGGTTGAGGGGATGGTGTACGTGCCGGCGAATACCTATATTGGTACTTCTGCACCTGAGCCAGAGCTAGAGGCACTAGCAAAGGATGAAGAGGCTCCCGCGGAAGTGTAGGCGGACCATTGGCTGCGCTCGTCTTCTGTCTTGGATAGATATCTTGACTGTCGAAAGTACGTTGGAGCTCATTTTCGAGATCTCATCATTCACTGCTGGTGGCCTGGGGTTCTTTCGGAGGCTCAAATTTGTAGTCTATCAATTACACGTTGAACTTACACAAAGTGTCAATGTTGATAGGTCAAACAAACCTTTCGCTTCCTTCAAGGACGTTGTAACGGTTTTCCGTCACCCCGAGAGTTAGATCTTTTTCAAATCTCGCAGTTCATGTCCAGATCAGGCTCAGTGCCCACTTTTCTACTGGATTGTGTGTTGTCTGCACTCGGAACTTGAGACGATATGAGCTGATATAAGACAACGACGAACGTGCCTGCTCCGTTTCTCAGCTTCCTGTATCGTTAAACAATA
>JAGGAS010028295.1:0-17348 GCA_017657355.1 Termitomyces sp. K1Ac | reverse complement strand
TGTATCCCATTGCTTGTAATGCCTTGATACTAATATTTTCCATACTCTGTAGTTTTAGTAGGGATCTTATATGTGGTATCCATTGAATTACATCATTGTAACCCATTTCTCCCTGGCTAAGCACATAAAATAGCTGTTGTCCACACTTTTGTGCCAATGATTGTTCTTTTCTTGATAATGATGTGTATGACCATATATGAACCAGTGAGTGAATATTGACTAACACAACACTTTCTACAGTGATTTCAACTAAAGAATAAGATCGAAGACTATCAAGTGCTTCTTCCAGACTCTGATCATCCCAGTTTCCATCATTAGCTACAAATAACTTCAATATCTCTTTGATTTCCTCCATATTTGTAGTGAAATACTTTGACATATTGTTCCAAGCTACTTTTAGAATTTCTAGAGGAATCTTAGAACAGTGCAAAACACTCCATAACATGAAGACTTTTTTAGCCTTGTTATCCAGTCTTTGATAACTCAAATCCCAGGTGGCAAAAACTGATAGCAAATAGCCATCCATATTTTGTCTTTTCATTTGTCCCAAATATCTTGGTTTGTCCTTTTTGTACCTTTCTAAATACTGCAAGACTTTCACATGCTTATTATGATATAAATAACCACCTGCCTGTACAATAGCCAAAGCTAAATAGCCCAGCTCTTGCACAAGTTCTTCTGCTGCAGCATGCTCACTTTCTTCTATACAGAATCTCTGGCTAGCTTTGAGTAGAATAGTCAATGAATCTTCATGTGGCACTTCTCCAACTTTACAGACATTTTGAGGTGCATATCTTGCAGATGCTTCATTTCGGCTTGTTACAAGAATATTGCCATGGCTGCAATTAGGAAAGAATTTCCATAGATCTAAGTCAGGATCATCAGCAGTATCAAAAATCATAAGCCATTCTGTTCTCTGATAACAGAGCCAGATAAGCGCAGCAGTGGTGGTTTTATCAAGTTGAGCATTATGAGCAACCTGAACTAAAAATTGTTCAATTGATGCTTTTGAGCTTGCATCAATCATATAAATGAAGGAAAATCTGTTTAGGACCTTAGATGAAACCCTTTTTCAACATGGTATTGTCATACCTGTTTTTAAATTTGTGACAGAATTGTAAAACAATCTGTGTCTTACCAGCTCCACCCAAACCATGAAGAACAAAGTGTTTCTGAAGGTTGAGTTGTGATGAAGATAGGCCATTGATAAAATAATTCTCAAGTTGAGCCAAGACATCATCTCTTCCAATAAACAAGGGAGATGGTGCAGGAACAATAGGAAGGAGCTTTTGCCCAGATATCTGGTCTGTAGTGCTAATACTTGATGGTACAGGCCCAGCTAATGAATGTCAGTCAAATTTGCATTTGAAGCAAAGAAGCTACATACTTAACATGCCAACAGTAATCTTCTGAGAGCTTTCATGCAAACTGGCTACAAGTGAGTCCACCTTCTGTGTGACTTGTGCCTTCTGCAAATAATTCACAGAATGTGTTTTGATCTCTCCAAGACTGTTCCAATCATCCAAAGCCACCTTTTGAAGCCCCTGATCCACATTCAACCTGTAAAAACTTCCAGGCACATTCTTATATTGCTTTTCAAATTCTTCAGCAGAAGCTTCACAGCTGGTAGATATATCCAACAAAGTTTTTCCTAATTGTCCAGTGCTGGGCTTCCATACAACCTGACCAGGATGTCCTGCTCCTATGCTTAAAATGCAGGCAATTGCTTGGAAAGCACCAAACACCAATTCAGCCTCTTCAAGAACAAGGCTAGTGGGGTTGTTGTATCCAAGAGAGGCACCAATGAACTCCTCACTTAGCTCTCCAGAATTGATAGATATAGCTTCAAAGAACTCAGGAGTAGCAGTGGTGGCACGAGCAGCTTCTACCACAGTGCAATTATATCCTTGATTGGCCCTTACCTCATGAGACCTAAAAACACGAGGAGTCATATTTGCAGATGGAAGAGCTGTGACAAAACTTCAGGAAGTTCATATATCAGCTTGAATAAAGTCAAAAAAGCTTCCTAAATACCTCTTGCAGGAAGGATGATCCTCTTGCATCAAGAGGTCCACTGAAAATCCAGCAGACTTCAAGATTTCTTCCATCTCAGAGACAAAGGTAGATGCTTTGAACTTCTCTGGCCCAATACCAAATTTCTTGATGTCTGAGTAGACCTTCTTGCTGAAGGAGACATACTTCTCAATAGCCAAGTCAATTGGCATCTGAAGTCGTCCAAGCATCAATGCAATGATACTAAGATACCAGTTGTGAATATTCAACTTTTTGGATACATAACCCCAGGAGACACATACCCGCCTGTTCCAACTCCACCAATTATGTCAAAATAGTCACAGGGCTTTGGCACTGATTCAGCCTTTTCCAAGTGCTTCAGTCGGTGCATGATTTCCTGAATAATAATGAGCTCCGAAATTCCACGGACACCACCATCATCTAGAGATTGTCAGAAATGAATGTTTGACAGTAGGACAAGCATACCTAAGGCTAGGAGCCTCAATCCACGGTCAATTTTGCCGGTGTTGGTGTTCTGCATTGTAGACTTGCTCACTGATATGGGGGCACAGGAAGACAGCACAAGATCACTTCTTTCGATTGGGAACAAAAATTCACTCTCACGCCTGGACCATTTATGATACGACTTAGACGCGCATGAGAATAAGGCCATGCAATCAGGGAATCTTATACCCTCTGAGGAGGAGTTACCAAGGCTAGAAACAACGTAGCCATTGCAAAAATAGAATTCTCATTAATTGAAAACTGAATGCGTAAAACTGCTCTGTAGAGACGACGAAGAACGTCCATCGATTCTTCCGGATACGAGGATTGTCAACACCTTGGGCGAGACTGAAGGATTCGAGATCAGACAGCATCTCGCCAACGGATGAAAACAAAACTTGATAATAAAGGATGCTCACAAGACTTGGAACATAACTAATGCAAAGTCTGGCGAAACTCTCTCCGCACAAGACGTCTTCCCGGCGGGCGACCAAGATGGAGCGAGTAGTCAACAATTTCGTGGTAAATTAATTTATATCTTTGTTCTCTGACCACTTGGACATTGAAGGGCGGGCTATTGCGCCAAGGAAGATCGTCCCATCGATGACGTAGAATGGTTTTGACTGGGTGAGAATGCATGACTTCCCGGAGGGAGTAAACACATAATTCCTCCTGAGCTAGGGCCGGGATACGTAGTATTGGATGATCGTTCCGATAACGTACTAAATGGTGGACTGCATGAGTTCCCTAGGGGAGTAAACACAATTCCTCCCTGAGCTAGGGCCAGTATACGCAGTATTGGATGATCGTTCGATCTAATGCACCTCATCAAACTCCTACCTCCGTATCCAGCACTCAATCTGGGTCTTTGCCGACGAATCGATGGCTCGATCTATCTGTCTCAACGCTCCCCTCCAAGAGGTCCTCGCTACGCTCAGGGCGGAGAAGAGACGTGACGTACAACCCATGTTCAGAGCCGCATTTACACGAGCTCAAGCCTGTCCTTCGATGTTGCACAACGATGAACGGACAACTTCTGCAACATCCTCTCTGCTCCTCCACCAACCAGTCCTCGGTTCCTCCGTCCGATCTCTCTTGTTTAGGAACGAGTTGGTGGTATGGAGAGGTTGTCCGACTTATCAAGAGCGAAGAAATTTTGTTTGTCAAAGCAGATCGCCGCCCCTGCGCTGACAAACTAATGCAAAACGCGCGTGCCTCTCGAAGTCAGCATCGTGAGATTCTTTCGAACGTTTGAAAGTTTGAAACGAAACCGGGACCACGGAGCTCGTAGAGGAGGTAGAAAGAATGCTAGTCGATGACTGCTGGATGTGGTTTGTCCTTGAAAGTTTGAAACGAAACCGGGACCACGGAGCTCGTAGAGGAGGTAGAATGCTAGTCGATGACGGCTGGATGTGGTTTGTCGGAAAGTTGTCAGCGCCTCCATCGCTTGCAGATACCTAGGGTTGCGCTAAGATCCTGATTCAAGGCTCGGTGATTGGCTGGCTCTTGGGGGTCGCACTCCGGGACAGCTTCGTTGAGTAATGTCGTATGACAAGGTCTTTGTGAAATTGTATATATGGACTTCTTCGTTATTTGTTCTCGAAAGAGCGAGCGTCCGGATAGTAATTGTTCGACGGCCAGATGAAGGCCGTGACAGGAAGACGTAACTTGAACGGCATAGGGACATGTTAACCTCGGAGGCTCGCGAGGCTTGCACTAATGCCAGTCGGAGTTCCTTTAACTATCACCTCGGGGTAAGGAACGAAGGAATCGACATTTCTGTAGAATAGGTACCGCAGAACACAAAGTATGCGTCATTTGGTGTTGAGGAAAGGCTTAGAGGTCTCCAGTAGCAACCTCTGACGACCGGTGGCGAAGGTTGGCGAAGGTTGGAGATCACAATGAGAAGGCAAGCGAGAAACGGTGAACGAAAATCAGATTAGGGCCAGGTCAGTGAAGCAGCGTCGCCAAGCTGTGGACGCAACAGCGTGGTGATGGTGATATCGACTCCCGAAAAGAATCCACATAACGAGGAGGAGAAGGCTATGGAATGAAAATAGCATGAGTTTGATGGTAGCCTGGGCTAATGTATTAGCAACGCACCACGAAGTTCTCTCCCTGCAGCGGCTGGAATGCCTTCTAGTCGCGTCGATTGCGTTATGCTGTTGTTGGGCTTTCTAAGGATGAAGCTAGGAGGTCGTGACGATATGTCGACGTTTGCTGGCGTCGTGGCAGGGACGGAGGATGTCGATGGTAGTAGAGACAGTGGCTATCTTTGCAGGACGCGTAAACGTCAGACGAGCGAGTTGATGCCGAGGAAAGTCTCGATATTGAACAGATGGCGCGTTTCTATTCCTGGCTGAGTTGTTTTTTTGGGGTATGTACAACGCCAAACGACGTACGGGTAGCGAGTTGACGCCAAGGAGAGTCCCGATAGTGGAGATGGCGCGTATTGTTTCCTGGCTCGGTTGTTCTTTTGGAGAGGTAAGCCCGAGACTTGTATCCGTGGAGGGATTGGTCAGCAGTCTACCAACCAGCTTATGAGCTTTCCATATCGTAGCTATCCCTATGTGTAAGCTGTTCAAGATGAGATCATCGACGTCGTGTTGAGCTTGGCAAAGCGTCAACCGACCAAACAAAGCAAACGGAAATCTAATCTTATCTTCAACGTGTTCCACTAAGTTCTCGTCCACGGGCGCTCCTTGAAAAAGCGTGCACCCTGGGCCGTCAAGTCCGTTGTCTCCTTCGCCCAAAAGGCGATGGGCACAAACGACGTCCGTTTCGATCCGCGGTTGAATCAGGCCATTTGGGCGCAGGGTATCAAGACTGTCCCCCATAGGTTGAGGGTTAAGCTTGAGAGGAAGAGGAATGATGAGGTGCGTTTGTTCGGTCTCTCTGCTTTCTTGTATGATGTTCGTAGGGCCTGCAAACTACCGTCGTCGACGCCGAGTAATCTTCCCCTTCCCCCCCTCGCATATATGCATTACGTCCCATACGCACTCATACATACATATACTATGCAATATGCCCTGTCTTGCCCCCTCGCCATCTTCAAAATTCACACACACAAAACCTAGTGAAAAGATATCCGTCGTCCTTCTGAGTATCGTATAACCTAGTGAACGGCCGTCACCTGTGGTCGTGAGTAACGTAGACTTTCGTTCTTTCCCCCTTCTCGACGGTGTGCCTGCCGTGATACTTCTCATTCATCGAAGACCCCAAACGTTTGCTTGTCCTGCAGTGTAAGTAACTTACCGTCTCAGCACATAGCGATCATCACCATAGTTCCTCCTGCAAGTCAAGTCAAGTCTTCAAGCGCCTGGCCATGAACTGCAGCCCAGATGGCCATGGCAAGTTTTCGTTATGTACGAGCGATATTCCCTGCACGCGGACGACTCGCCGATCGACTCGGGATGCTTGATCCATAAGTACCTAATGATCCACGATGATTAACTTTTATTTGAGTGTATACTGCTGATTAGTGATGATACTTCGCGTTCTATGGACCCAAGGAATACTCCCGCATCGCAACTTATCGCGCACAGGTGACTGACTGGTAAGCGTGCATGCGCATCTTCTGTGCGTATTCTAGGGCCTTCGTCCCCATCACGGCTGGGTATGTGGTAGGTGGTCTAGGGTCTAGTGCCAAGTGGCCTTTCCACGACTTACAAGGTACGCAGACAACCAGCCTCACCCGGGACTCGCTCGTTTGTCAAGGAACGGCTGAATCTTTCTTATATGTACTCATTTACTCGGACGCTCTGGTCGCACTTTATCACGCACAGGTAAACCAGTAAGCATGATCATCCTCCACCGTCGTTTTGCGTATTCGTCGTATCGCAGCTTTGTTATCACTGACTCGGACATGGTAATTGGTACGCATCCATGCAGCCTTGCTCCGTTGTTTTTTACGTATTCTATTGCCCTCATCTCATTGCGGCTGGGGTATGTGCCACACAGGTGATCTGGGGCGTAGTGGCTACTACTAGTACAACTTACAATGTACGCAGATCAACAGCTCGTTTGTGTCACGATACACACGTGACCGTCGCATACATTCAGTAGTCGTACTCGTCGTTACTTCCTTACGTTTGTTCATTTCGTTCTTAGGTACGTTTCTCTGTACCTACGTCTACGGTTACGACAATACATTTCGTTCTTAGAGCTACTAGATGCGCCGCGTTGCGATCAGCGGTCAGAGCCTTACACTTGAACAAACGTACCTAAAACAATCTTCAAAAATTTCTTCGGAATGTCGGAAGCAGCAACACCAGCGCCAATGGTCGGGACTCAGACAGCAGAGGACAGGCTAGCACAGGCGGTGTTCAAAGCCGTCAAGGAGAGCCTTGTTGAGCAGTTCAACGCGAGCGTTACGGAGGTTCAGACGACCTTGGAGGCACGCATCATTACGCTTGAACTTGCAGCACAGGATTTGTAGGCACGGATCGCCGCGCTTGAACTTGCAGCGTGGGAGTCACGTCGACCGCCAAAGATCAATCCGCCAGCTGTTTATGACGGGAAGTCACGACCACTGGCAGACCAGTACGTCCGACAGGTGGAAGCGGCGGCCGAGTTCGAGCAGTTCCGAGACAAGAAGCAGAAAATCCTTTGGGCCCAGTCCTACCTCACCGGGTCAGCGCAGGATTGGTCCTGTGTGATTACGCAGGGAGCAGCAGACCTGGAACTCAATCCGCGTCGTTACGACTGGGAGGCTTGGGTTGCAGATTTCAAGGCTGCGTTTTGCACACGCGACCCAGCTCAGGATGCACTGACAAAGATTAGCCAGCTACAACAGGGTGGGAAGACTATCACAGACTACTGCACCATGTTCTTTGAACTCAAAGGGAAGCTCAGGAAAGCGGACGCGGAGAGCGAGTACATGAAAGACCGTTTCTGGAAAGGCCTCAGTCCTGCTGCAATGGAAGCACTCGTGAACACAGACTACAAAACGGCAGAGGAGGCGAGGGATATCCTACTGCGGAGAGAGAGCAAACTGGCGGACATTGCGGCAAAGAAAAAGGGGAGTTGGCACAACGGATCAACCCCACACGTGCCAACCACGGCCTCGATGTCAGCGACGACCCCGTCGGGTGGTGCGTCTGCCTGCTCGGCACCACCCCCTGCCTCAGCAGATCCGAACGCCATGGATGTGGATCAAGGGAGGAGCATCCCATCTATGAGGAGGTGCTGGCGGTGCAAGAAGACAGAACATATTGCGGCCGAATGCTCGGATATGGACTTGATGGCATTGATCAAGGCGGTGGTGAAGCAGGTGGTAGAGAGTGAGATGGCGGGGAAGAAGGATGAGGAGCCAAAGGCGGGTTTTGTGTAGGGTTGCCCCGTGCTACCTTGGTGGGAGCAACCAATCGATTCCATGTACTCACACCACGTAATGGTATTATGTTGCATGGTCCGAACAAAATGAGCATGAGGAGGAGGCGACGGAAGGGAAGGTGCCGGGGGGCGGTGATTCATGCGAGGTCCCCAAGGTCGGCGTATTTGGCGTTGGAATTTCCGGTTATGCTGCGGATTCACGGTCAGGCTGAGATGCAGATCGTGGACACGTGTGCAATGGTTGATTTAGGAGCAAGTTGCTGCTTTGTGAACCCTAGGTTTGTGGCGGAGCAAGGGATTCCAGCAGTGTTGAAGAAGAGGCCAATGCATCTGCGTACAATTGACAATTCAGAGGTGAAGTCAGGATTTATTACACAAGAAGTCCACTTACAGGTGGTACTGGGGGAGCATGCAGAGGTGCTGGTGTTCAACGTCGCAGATATTGGAGATGACAACCTGATCCTGGGTGTAAACTGGTTGCGTCGACACAACCCAAGCGTGGACTGGGCAAGGTCAACAGTGAAGTTCAAGTCGGAATATTGCAGAGAGTTGTGCTTGCCGAAAGAGTTGGAACCAGGGACCGCACCGACTACAACAGCAAAGAAGGCGTATGGGGGACCAAGATGCCCGCCATCAAAGCGAGAGGTGGAGTTGAGGAGGAGGAGGGAGAGACGTGAGGAAGCAGCAAGGAGGCGGGGGGACGAGGTGGTGGAGGAGGGGGAGAGGCTGAAGTTGTTGAGGACACCGAACACGGGGATAGTGAAGGCGTACGCATGGAAAGCAACATGCAGTTCACCAGCAGGATCACGCCCACAACACAGGGTTCTGGCCAAGAAGTTCCACGGGCTGAAACAAGCACAAACCAAGGTTACGCGTCACCAACAAGAGCAGCATTGCGAGGCAGTCCGAGTGGCTAGAGCATGTATTGATGATGCAATCGTGGAGGCAGAAAAGGGGGCAGGGCCGAGCAGAGGACAGGAGGCGTTCTTGGAGCAGAAGTGGGACATGGAGTCGGTGAGAGGAGGGAAGGGCCCACAGTTGTTGGAGGGGCAAGTGGCGGTGGGGACAAGCAGGTCGCAGGAGTTGGCAGAGGAGGAGACAAGAAGAAAAGGGGAAAGTAAGGAGGTGGTGGAGGACATGGTACCTGAGGAATTTCATGAGTTTCTTGATGTCTTTGATAAAAAGAAGTCAGAACGGCTACCAGCGCACCAAAAACATGACATGGCAATCAAGTTGATAGAGGGGGCGGAGGTGCCAGCACCAGGCAAGCTGTACCAGCTGGCACCTGCAGAGTTGCGGGCGTTGTGGGAGTTTATACCTGCTGCTTTTTAGAGGATGGTCAACAAGCTGTTTCATGACCTTGTAGACGTCTATGTGGTACTTTACCTGGACGACATCATCATCTTCTTGGAAGACCCAGCTAAACACGACGACCACGTTTGGGAGGTACTCAGGCGGCTTCAAGAGGCAGACCTGTTTTTGAAACCCAAGAAGTGTCGCTTCCGCACCACAGAAGTCGACTATTTGGGATTGAAGATTTCACCAGGACATGTCGGGATGGACCCAGTGAAAGTAAATGGGGTTACAGACTGGCCGACCCCACGGAACGTGCGGCACGTAAACCAATTCCTCGGGTTTTGCAACTTCTACCGTAGGTTTGTCGAGGATTACGCGACAATCACGAGACCACTGGAGAGGCTGAAGCAGAAGGACAGACAGTGGAGGTGGGGGGTGGAGGAGCAGAAAGTGTTTACAGAGTTGAAAGAAGCGTTTGTGAAAGTGCCGGTGTTGATGATGCCGAATACAGAGGCACCGTTTTGGGTGGAGCAGACGCGTCTGACTTTGCGGTGGGGGCAGTGTTGTCACAGAAGGTGGAGGATGGCGAGTGGAAACCGGTGGCGTTTTTCTCAAAGGCAATGCAGCCGGCGGAACGGAACTACAACGTACACAATAAGGAGCTGCTCTCAGTAGTGCAGGCGTTTGAAGTGTGGCGACCATACCTGGAAGGAAGCCCGTTCTCAGTAGAAGTCTTCTCTGACCATTGCAACCTCAAATATTTCATGACGAACCGGTTGAGGAATAGACTCCCAGCTGGCGGAACAGAACTACAACGTACATGATAAGGAGCTGCTCTCAGTAGTGCGGGCGTTTGAAGTGTGGCAACTGTACCTGGAAGGAAGCCCGTTCTCAGTAGAAGTCTTCTCCGACCATCGCAACCTCGAATATTTCATGACGGCAAGGGATCTGAATAGGCGCCAGGCAAGGTGGAGTCTATTCCTCAACCAGTTTGTCTTTGTCATCCAACACAGGCCAGGGCGGTTGAGTGCAGGGCCAGATGGGCTGTCACGCAGACCGGATCACAAAGTTCCACGTGAGGAGCGCGATAATGCGGAGAAAGTGGTGTTGGTGGAGGAGAGGGTGGCAAAACAGGGAGTGGTGGTGACACTGGAGAGGTGTAGTCAGTCTGCGGTGGTGGAGAGAATAGTGGCGGCGCAGGCGATAGTGGTGGATGGCAACATCCTGGAAAGAATTTGGGAGGCGACACCCAACAACCCAAAATTGAAACCTTTGTGGGAGCTAGAGGCGGCGCCGGCACTGGTCAGGAGGAGGTTGAAAGAGTTTGTAGTGGAAGATGGGCTGGTGAGGTTCAGAGGTTTGGTGTACGTCCCTGACAATGAAGGGGTCAAGCGGCTGATCCTGCAATTGTACCACAACTCAATTCCAGCGGGGCACCCGGGGAGATTGAACACGCTAGCATTGATTGCGCAGAACTACTACTGGCCATGGATGTCTGAGTTTGTGTGGCAGTATGTGGACGGCTGCAAAACGTGCCAGCGGATTAAGCCCCGCCGACAAAAGCCCTACGGTCCCCTCCAACCCCTCGAGATTCCGGATGGGCCGTGGCAGCATGTGTCGATGGATTATGTTGGCCCACTCCCGACGTCCAATGGCTACGACATGATTCAGGTAGTGTGCGATAAGGCAACAAAACGTGCTCACTTTTTGGGGGCGCATTCTACGGACGACGTGGCGGCCATGTGTGACAAGTTTATGGAGAGAGTGTGGTGCTTACACGGAACACCAAAGAAAATTGTTTTGGATCAAGGACCACAGTTTGTGGCACAGTACGTGAGGAGAATGTGGGAGAGGCTGGGTATTAAGCCCGCGTTGTTGACGGCGCATCACCCCCAGTCGGACGGACAGACAGAAAGGGCAAACCAAGAGCTGGAAGTGTACCTCAGGGCATTCGTAGACTACTACCAGAACAACTGGGTGGAGTGGTTGCCGTTTGCGGAGTTCGCGTACAACAACCGAGTGAATTCAGCAATTGGGATGTCACCGTTCTACACGGAATATGTGTACAACCCTACGTTTTTGATTGACCTGGTGAACTCGCAATTGGCACCAAAGGCGGACGCGTGGTTGGAGAAGATTAGAGTGGTGCAGGGGGAGTTGAAAGGGCTGTTGGAGTTGGCGGCAGAGAGAATGAAACACTTTTATGATGCGTGGGTTGATGAGGCGCCGGACTACATAGCTGGGGATTGGGTCTACCTGGAGCGCGCGGATTTATGTTTGAGCCGGCCGAGTCATAAGCTGGATTTTAAGAGGTTCGGGCCCTTCAAGATTTCACAAAAGATATCAGATACGGCTTACCATTTGGAACTTCCCGACGGATGGTCTATCCACAACGTCTTTCACGTGTCCTGCTTGGTCCCAGCTCAAGGGGATACGATCCTTGGCTGACAGCAGGAGCCGCCGCTGCCAGTCCAGATGGAGATGGGGGAGGAGGCAGAGATCAAAAGGATAGTGAGAGAGAGGAAGATGCGAGGGGGAGTGTCCGAGTTCTTGGTCCACTGGAGAGGGTATGACGAGAGCGAGGATGAGTGGCTGAAAGAATATGATATGCCGCACGCCTTGGAGGCTATCCAAGAGTTCAGGGAAAACAAACGAACACGTGGGAAGAAGCGACGTGGCGGGAAATGCAATTAGTGCTGTGATAGGCGCCCAATCCAGAATCTTTTTTTTTTCATAATCACCTACCTTACAAGTGGGGGGCGGGTGTCATGATATGCACGTGACCATCGCATACATTCAGTAGTTGTACTCGTTGCTACTTCCTTACGTTTGTTCATTTTGTTCTTAGGTACGATTCTCTGTACCTACGTCTACGGTTACGACAATACATTTTGTTCTTAGAGCTACTAGACGCGCCGCATTGCGATCAGCGGTCAGAGCCTTACAGTTTGCCCTCCTCCCACCAGCCAGCCAGTCCATATATGCATTACGTCCCATACCCATACATATACTATGCAATATGCCCTGTCTTGCCTCCTCGCCCTCATCAAAATTCACGCCCAACAACCGGTGAAAAGATAAATATTTGTCGTCTTTCAGAGTTTGAGATATTAAGCCGTCATCGTAAGTAACGTGGATTGAATATTCCCGACCACCCTCTTTTTTGCATGTGTGAGGTGATTGACTTGGTAAATACATACATACATACCGATCATTGTCATACTTTCCCCTGCAGATGATACTTCTCATTGCTGTTCACCAAACACAGAATTCCACAAGGACGGATAGATGCATTCGAGGGTTCTTTCTTCTTCGAGTCCGCTGGAATCTTGTGTTACTTTACTCAAGATGTCGTCCAGTGTATTGACGTCAATTGGCATGTCTGGGAGATTGCTCATTTGGCGACGAAATGCTGAAGGCAAAAGCTTGCCATGTACCGGGATGTGACGAGTAACTTCGGCAAGTATTGTTGACAACCACCGAATGATATCAACAGAGGATGGTCGCCTATCAGGCCTCGCCTCCCAGCAGCATTCCATGAACGTCCATATTTCTTCTGTCAAACTCCAGACATTCCAAGGCAAACTTGAAGCTTCAGGTCATGTAGGACGGTGACCAATAATGACCTTGCGTATGACGCTAGCTATGCGTTTGACATTGACAAATGGGACATTGCCTGTAAAGATCTGTGCGTGCATTGGAAACAAGTTCGAATAATAGGAGGAAGAGAATGTACCTCATAACAAACACACCCAAAGGCATATACATCACTTGCCGTAGTCTTTGACATTCCCTCATCGTCTTCAGATAGCAGCAGCTCAGGTGCATCCCACCTGATAGTACCACCTGCTCCAGCTGATCCTGATGTCAGCGAGAAGAGGCCTTCAAATACAGATGCTAAGCCAAAATCGGCGAGACGTGCCCGGCCAGCATCATCCACAAGGATATTTGGCTAGAACAAACGTGAACATAGTAGTATGAGCGAATATTTCACGTACACCCTTGAGATCTCCATGGATCACGCCAACATTATGCAAGTACCAAAGCCCGCTAGCCACATCACAAGCCTGTCAATTGGTACAACATTATGCTTAAACACAAAAGTGCAGGAGATCGTGAGATGAGCTTACTAGTAGGAGCCTAGGAGCGTCAGAATTTTGTTTCAGGTACACGCTGATGTTCCCGTTGTCCATCCACTGTGTCACAAAACAAAATCTCCCGATAGGCAAAAAACGAAAGAGGCCGAAGATTTGGAGGATATTTGGGTGAGATAATTGTACCCATAGAATCGCTTCTCTTGAAACTTTCTCGGGAACAAAAAGAAGATCATGGCTGAGGAGCCGACACTTTGTTCATACTACTACTCACCTTCAATACCGCGTGTTCATTCTCCATTGATGATGACGAAAAAATCCGAGTTGCCTTCATACACACAACTTGGCCTTGGAATTTGCCCTTGTATATGTCAGCAAAGTTTCCATCTGCTTCAGGAAACAACCCAATTTCTTCAACGTCCTGCAACTCATAGCATACTGGGTAAAGCCCTGATCTCGCCGAGATTCGCTGCGTTGCTACAATGAGGTTTTTTCTAAAGTCTATATCAAGGCCTGGTTAGTCAAGAAGCTGATCGCACAGCAATCTTAGTTCAGAAATCTTAACACATTCATAGGCATGTAATTAAACCCAGCCGTTGAAAGGCATCAAGGAGCCTCTGTGTGTCTGATGCTTTGGATCGCAAAAACTGCCTGTACTGCTCCACATCACACAACACTGATCCCAATCGAGTGATAAGTGAGGTGACATCAGGATCCTGGAAGCTTGACACTAGTCTGGGGCTGAGGAAATATGAGTATGTCAAAGATGCAGGAAGCACCTCTGAATTTACTGACGGAAGTTCATATACATCATGTGTGGTCCGTTCATCGTCCAATACTTCGAGATTCGCATTTCCCAAGACAAAGTCCAATGTTTTGACATCGATCATGTCCGAGAGCTTGTTCATTCTTCGACGGAATCCTGAAGGCAAAAGCTTGCCGGGTACAGGGCCTTGTCGAGTATCATTGGTGAGTCTCGCTGTTAATTGTTGGTCAATGTCAAGAGAAGTTGGTCACCGAGCAGGATTCGCCTCCCAGCACCGTACCATGAGTGTCCATATTCCTTCGGTCAAACCCCAAGCCGTCCATGATCATTTTGAACGTTGAGGGCGTTCAGGACGAATGCCAGACAAGACCTTATACGTGACGTTATGATTAAGTTTGACATTAGCAAATGGAAGATCGCTGGTAAAGATCTTTGAAAAAAAAAACGTCAACAAGACAGCAAAGGACCAAAAGAGGATGGCCTACCTCATAGCAAACACATCCAAAAGCATATATGTCACTTGCGGCAGTATTCTTTACAGTTTGTCGTTCTCTAGATGGAGCAGTTCAGGTGCCTGCCACCTGACGGTACTACCTTTGGAAGCACCCGATGTCTGTGATGTCCATGCAACAATCTTTGGATCTGAAACCGACGATATACCAAAATCAGCAAGACGTGCTCTGCCAGCATCATCGACAAGAATATTGGGCTGAATAGATATGGGATAAGAATGACGAGAGCTTTGACAGAATAAAGTTTACGCACACCCTTGAGATCTCCGTGGATGGTTCCATTGCTATGTAAATAACGTAGACCTTTTGCCACTTCAGACGTCTATCCAGGAATCAGGATAATTTTGATAGTATCACAAGAGGATCAATACATGGACCTACTAGCAATAGGCGGGAAGCATCAGGATGGTGCTTAAAGTAGGTGTTGATGTCCCCATCTTCCATCCATTGCGACACTAAAGAAACTCTATTGGTAGCGTCTCCATTCACAGCATGTCCCAATGAGGCAACCAAATCAAACGGAAATCAGCATCAGTATTGTATTACCGATATATATAAATCCTTTTGATCATGAGGGAGAGTTTTTGAAGGAGTTTTTTCAGAAAGCGTTAAGTCCTTATGGCCAAGTAGTAACGTGTCCCATCATCGATCTAATCTTATCTTCAACGTCTCACATCCAAGTTCAAAAAGCGCGCACCCTGGGCAGTCAAGTCCGTCGTCTCCTTTGCCCAAAAGTCGATGGGCACGAACGACGTCCGTCTTGATCCGCAGTTGAATCAGGCGATTTGGGCCCAGGGTATCAAGACTGTCCCGCACAGGTTGAAGGTTAAGCTCGGGAGGAAGAGGAATGATGAGAGTGCGAATGTATATGTATGTTTCGCATGTGGCGGTTGCGTCGTTCAAGGTGCGTTCGCCCATAGGTGTGTTCATTGACAACACTCACTCACTTTTGGTAGGGCCTGCAAACTAGGCGCAACAGACAACGTCTGTCTCTGCAAATCCACCGCCTTCTATCTCCAAGTCTACCGCGTGCATCGAAGCCGCGTGCTCGGGCGGCGATCTTGAGAATGCTCTCAGCGTCGCGCAGCAGCTCTGTGCGGCCGTTGGCGTCACGCTCACCGCGTCCGTTCCTGATCCTACCTCTGCTCCCGCGTCTTCTACACCCGCTGCGTCCAGCGTGAAACCAACCTCTACTGCTCCCGCTTCCTCGTGCATTCTCCCTGCTTGTTCTCTATATCATCATACTAAACAGAAAACCCGCGTCCTCCACCTCCACACCCGCGTCCACGTCCATATTCGCATCCGCCTCTGCACCCGCAACGACATCCAACCGCGTCCTCTCAGTCCGTCAACGCCCTCGCGGGTCTCACTGCCATTGGCAACAAAATCACTCTTGCGGCTCATGTCCCGTTTACTTAGCAAAGCGGCGTCCTGGAGAATTCATGGAAATTACAGGATCGTCCAACCTGCAGATGATAATTCAGTAATAGCCAGAATGCTAAATTTTCAAAAGTAAACTTGACATCCTTTCCAGAACAAGCATATAGATCATGAGAATATGGTTGGTAACTCTGTTGTAAATCCTGAGTTGCAGAAATTAATTGTCATCAGAAAACCTCACACTTTGTGACACCCGATCTATGGTGGTCGCAGATTGTCGCTGCAGAAAGCCAGGTAAGGGGCGCACACTTGATGAAGTTTTCAGGAATCCAGAAGACTGAGACCAGCTGTGGGTTCAGGGTGCCTTGGTCATAGAAGTTTTAAAGTCTTGTCGTAACGCGTTTATACAGATTCTGTGCAGCAAAAAGCAAAAACTGTACTCCTCGTACACGGTACAAAGGTGACCTTCTTATTATCACTCATTTATTGTTGTACTCAGTTTGGAACGCATACGTTGCTGGAACGGGAACGTGTAGCATGCGTTATGGCCGGAACGCAAGAAGTATGTAGCCCATCAAATCTTTTGCCCACATCTGGCTGCGTCCTTTGGCGTCGTCTCTGGCGCCATCTCTCAGGCCATACCAATCTCTCACATCTGCAGGCAAGCTTCAAATTCTCTGCATTTACGATCGATACCGTCAACAATTACTATTTACATATGATCGGATATGCTTGCGCCGATATTCTGACCACTGCAACAGCAATGTCCTTTACTCGGAACGATCACCCATGCATTCGCCGAATCCCTGCTTCAATCCATACTAATGCCTCCTCGTGTACCAAGTCGACACCCCCGCATTTCTTTCTTCGCTCACGCATCGTTGTCCCCAGCCTTAATTGAAAGGACGATGTTTTGAGTAACCATTGGAGGGTTCAGGTCCTCTCGTCAGGTATGATTTTGATCTGTTTTGGATCTACATACTATCGAGATTTTTACACAGTAAGTAATAGAATCAGAAAAGTAAACTAGTATCTATATGAAAGCGGAGGATACCAAGCGCATATGCGAGCTACCAAGCCTTAGGCCTCAGGCCTCATTAATTATGAGGCACTGTAATTCGGAGGCCCGACCTGCACAGAGATAAATAAGATCACGTGAACTCAGTCACACTGTGATTCTAAGTCTGTGAGGCACTGAATTCCTGTGTAACAGGCATATCAATGCATATCAATTATGTTTTAAGATTAGTTTGTATCTCAAGGGCTTATGTCTGTTTTTTTCTCTGTTTTGTGTCTCTGTTCTTTGATGAAGTTCTCTGTGTACTACAATTTTATTCATGTCTATAGTGCGAGTTTGGTGTATTTTTTTTCATGATGGTTGCGGCGGCGGCCGCAGCGCTTGGGGGGTTCCCCCCCAAACCCCCTTTGGGCCTGCGGCACGCTATCTGC
>JAGGAS010028294.1:0-10890 GCA_017657355.1 Termitomyces sp. K1Ac | reverse complement strand
GGAACGACAGAGACAGCAGCTTGACGATTCTGAATCGTGAGTTGGACGGTCACACGTAGACCTTTCCATGCAGAGGTGGCCTTGGCGATATCTTCTCCGACCTTTTTGGGTGACTATGGCAGGGCCTGAATAATTGAAGGAAGATGCAAAAGTAAAACAACAGACCAGACCAAGAGGACCAATCTTGGGGGCAAGTGCAGACGAGGCACCGACCTCACCACCTGTGGCACGCAGGTAGATGATCTTGATTTCATTGGGGTCCTGAGAGCGAGGGTCAGCATGTGCAGTGTCCAGCGAGAGAGACGATAAGTACGAATTTTGGGGCCATGGCGTCGGGGAGTGTCCGTGATGACCTGGAGACCAGATCTAATGCGGCAGCAGCCAATATTTAGAGTTCAGACTCCGATCACTAACTGTACAGCTCCAGACTCCTACTCAGCTCCTGTTTGGCTCTGTTGTCCTGAGCCTTCCTGGGGTCTACTCGTCCCGAATCCGACCTGATCTCTTCCGTCCAGGCCAACAACGGCCTCGACGTGAAATGGATCTATGGAATCAGGAAAGGTCGAATTGCCGGCCGCCTTCGAGGATGCGCCCATAGATAGCCTTGTGCACCTCATAGGTAACCTATGTCTGTTCCTTCTTTCACTGGCTTCCTCATAACATGACCTCAGCCGATATGCTGGAACGTTTGATGGCCCACAACGATCGAATACCTCTTTCTCCGTGAGCAAATAATCTTCGTTCATTCCTTAGCCTGCTCACTAGCAAGACTAGTGAGAGTCTCACGCGTTTCCACTCGCGGTCGGCACCTAGCATCAGCGTTCTTGACTATCTGAAACGGATAGTCAAGTATACAAACGTTGAGGTGGGATCTTGTTGAATACATGTGGTAGAACGTCTAAGTAGACCTCTTCATGCAGAAGACATGTCTATTGATCACTCTACACTACATCGATCTGATCTGCAGCCGGATCCCCTTATTCACGCTCTCATCTCTCACCTGTCACCGCTTCATCATCTCATCTATTACGGTTTCAAGCAAGGGTCTTTGCGACGCTTTCTGTACGAACAACCTATACGCCAAGGTTGGCGGAATATCAGTAACCGAACTCAACAGCCTGGAAAGAGAGTTTCTCTCTGCGATCGATTGGCGACTAACGGTTAGCAGCTTTTCATTTCTATCATCCCCTCTTCCCTTTCATCGTGTGCGACCTTGGCATTCAACTCTGTCCTCATGATACATCCCTTATTCTCGCTAGTGCACACGAGAACTTCTTCAGGAATATTATGTCAACCTCGTACGAACCCACAGCTCCGGCGACTACGTCATCCCGGGATCAGAATCACCGGCTGTGGAAAGTGACCTGGAAATGGACAGCCAGTCTCGCCCCCCTTCGCCTCTCGACCCAGGAGCTCGTAGTCGCGGTCTCGGTCGCCATCGCCCTTCGGTTCATGAAACATCGACTATTCTCATCGATCCCGTCACGATTCCGCCAGATGTCGTTCCTCGTCGCCCGACTGTTGAACAAAATATGGCCTTCGCGGCGCTGCGCGAGTCACAAGCTCCATCGGACAAGGGATACAAGGGCTAGCGGGCAATAACTTGTAATACATTCATTCCTTAATACTCTTGTTTGGGTCTGACAAAGGAAGGATATTAAATACTGCTACGAGACTACTTACTTATATATGTACGAATAGAAAGAGGGGATTTGCTGCATTGGTTTATTTACAATCACATATAGTTGGCAATGAGGGGATAAGTACACGATTGTACTCCGTGTCGTTTGGTTTGTACAAATTGTCCAAAAGTGCCGCCGCGCAATTGTAAGGAGGGACCTATGAAGTGGCGTTCTCATCGTTCACGAAAAATCAAACCGACGGCGCACCGTGGCATAATAAAAACTACTGTACCAATACAACGCGACTGAAAATGCCAGATTCGTTCCGCGCCATCGTCCTACGTTACGAATTCCGTCGACAAAGTCCATGTTCACCCTCCGTCTCTTCATCGCCGCAACGCCGACAACATCTTCGCCAGCGCATTGATCTGACCCTTCTGCACCTTCTTCACACCTTCACCCTCGTCTTTACCCAGGCCTCCCCCAAGGTCCGTCGTGCTCGTCGATGCATCACGTCTTTGAGCCTCAAGTAACTTGCCAGCAGCCGCATTTTGAGGCCGCTCTGTGATCGTGTCGAGTTTAACGTCCTTGTTCTTCTTTGTGCGCTGTTTCCGAACAGGGGGCGATCCAAAAATGTCGCCAACGGGTTTGGGGTGCTGGGCACGTGGCAGCTCGTTGAGCTCCCAAGGAACACCGTCCATGACTGAATCATAATATAAATCACCAGGCCGCGAAGGATCAAATGCACACCACGTACTCTTGATATTCTTCGGGAGAGCTGCGTAGCCAGTGTTGTTGTTCTTAAAGGTCGTCGTCGTCGGCTTCGGTTTCACGTTGGTGCGCCAGCTTGTCGAAGAAACACTAGTGGCCGTGGTCGATATGCTTCGAGTGCTCGAGTTGCTGTATCGTGTGAAGGCAGAAGTAGATGTCCCTGCACTAGACGTGGAGCTGCGCCAGTTGGTTGATACCACCGAGCTTGCGCTTGACGCTAGGGGCCGCCCACTGCGCGTGCTATTAGGTGAGATGCCACGACCATTGTTGCGTTTCTCCCAATGTGGTTCCGGGCCTCGGGAAGGCACGAGCACCAAAGACTTGTTGCTCGCATTGGAAGGAGGGGGGCTGTAGAACTTGTCGCGTCGTCCTCTGGCCCACGAGGAAAACTTGTCATCTGTACTAGCAGATGAAGACGGAAGAGGCGGTGCATCCAGACCCATGATAAGATTTGTGACATTGGTGGCGGTGGTCGACATGATGGACGAGCCATGCGTATCTACGGATGACGGTGGAGAGACCTCTTCAACGGGAGAAACACGTCCTGCCGCTGCCAACGCAGAGGCACTGTTTTTTCCAAAACTGAGCTTCCACTTTGACGGCTTCTTTGTAACGGGAGGAGGTGAAACCGATGAGACTGGTGGAGCGGGTGGCAGGGTTCCGCGACTGCTGCTGCTGCTAGTGCTGCGTGGTCCGTTAAGTAAGGCCGTTGGCATGGCGAACACGGAGACCGGCTCAAATGGTTCACGAGCACGACGGGACGAGCTGTTGGTCCCAGTGCGACTGGACATGGATCGGTTAGTCGACGATTTCGACGCCTTGCTGATTTCGCGGGCGAGGGATTGGGATGCATCGGCGAGCGTTGCCAGCGTTTCGTCCTTGGCATCCGGTGTAGTAGAACCCTTGCCCTTGCGGGCGCCTCGTTTCCTCCTCTTGTGCATCGATGTCGATCTAGACTCCATACCTTCTAAAACACCACCTTCGCTGCGATCATCATGACCAGTCTCTTCGGGCTCTGATTCATGATCAAAAACGGTTGAAAGGTCCGAGTGCTCACGAGCCTCGTATGCGGGACTGAGGGAAGGAGCACGAGATAGTGTGCGGGATTGTATTGCCGGAGTTCGGACGGTCGAGGTTCCTGAAGGATGCCTCGAAGATGGACGATGGGAAAGAGGGGTGGAGGAAGCGATGGGATGACCTTGGGAACTGCTTGATACGGTTCGATGCATGCTGTGACTACCGAGAAGCGAAGGCAGCTGGCGAACCCAGATACCGAATTCACGGGCACTAATGCGCGGCGAATCATCCTCGGGATCCTCGAGGATGCAGAACACCTTGTTGGCGAGGTGTTCGGCGACGGGGCGGGTCATTCCTGCGAAGCGGTACATGAAGAAGTTGATGGGGTCCCTGCGATAAAGGTCAAAAGATGAGCAAGAACCTTGGGCAGTATCTGTCCAAGGGTTAGAGTGGTACAACCTATCGGTGGTGATGAACGGCCGTATAAAACATTTCGGAGAATTAGTGACACACATATTAATTAGCACGATGCCTAACGACCAGACATCGGCGGCACGGGGGCGATAAGTAGGAGCTACATTGTTTCTGCATTCTATAAAAAGGAGTTATCAGAAAAGCGCCTCGTGATATGAAGAACATACAAACCATAACTCATATAAGGCGCGCTACCGCAATCCATATCAGAAGAAGCAAGATCGGTGGTTGACAGGCCAAAATCGCTGAGTTTGACAATAACCTTGCGTTCTTGACGACCATTGGACGAAGTCGTCCATCCATCTGTGACAATAAAGTTTTCGGGCTTGATATCACGGTGGAAGACCGATTGGTCGTGGCATTCCGCAACAGCATCACACATCTGAGAGAACATGGACGATATGAGGCGGAGACGGGTGCGAGAAAGGAGTTGGGCTGGATGAAGAGTAGAAAGCAGACTGGGAGTGGGGGGTGTAAAGTCAGCGATACTAGGAGCTTGCGAATCAAAATGGTCGCGGGCTTGTTCCAAAAAGTAAAATAAGTCTTCGCCTGGAACGTATTCTAGGAGAAGAAGAAGAAATGAAGAGGTTTCTAAGGTGCGGTGAAGAGTGACGATGTTGGGATGAGAACGGAGGGACTGGTGGATGGTGACCTGAAGAAACGATGTAAGTATGAGAAAGGGAAAGAGAAAGGGGATATAGCTGACACATACCTCTGACATCTGTGCAGCCAAATCCTCCTCGTCGAGGTTGGCTTTGGACAAGCACTTGATAGCATACTCGCGGCCATAGACAGGGACAGGGGCCTTGTAATTGTCCAACTCCATCATGCCGATTATAGACGTGTGTCCGTCTTCTGAAGGCTGCGGACGATAGAGTACTTCTTGAACGAGATAGACAACAGCATAGCTGCCATGACCTAGACGGCGCTTGACCTGGAACTCTTGGGCTGGTTCCTGGTAGTCGGATAGGCCAGAATCTGAGTGGTTGAGCACGAGGCGAATGGTCTCGCCCTGGAGAGAGCCACCCTCGCCAACAAAATCACCGGGAAAAAGGACATCCTCGATGGTAGAGGAGGCAACAGACGACTGGCGCGATGCAGCAAGTGATTTTGAAGTTGGCCAAAGGGGAAGATCAGGCTGCCTGGGAGAACGAGGGAGGGAAATGGGAGAAGAAGTAGGAGAAGGTTGTGGATTAGAAAAGGAAGTACGAGAAAAAGGGTCTTTGGAGAGGCGCTTGGTGGTCAGGACATCGTTAGGGCGAAAGAAATCTGGGTCTTTGCGAGAAGAGAACTTTGGAGAGGATGAGAGCGAAAGCGGAGGCAGCTGGAGAGGATACTGCAACATGGGCTCAGCCTCAAAGAGTTGGTTGACCAGAACGGCGACGCATGCAGCGAAGACGAACGCAAAGAAGGCGAACGCAACGAAGGCGAACGCAACAAAGGCGGACGCAGCGAAGGCGAACTCTCCAAGAGCGCGAAACGAACGACGTCCCGTCGACGCCGACGAGATGGAGGGAAAGGGAGAGTGACAAGAAGGAAAGCGGCCAACTGTCACATTAATTTCCAGCCATGTGCTCATGTCACACACATTATTATGACTCCTGCAACTGACTGCACCGTATGTATGTAATGTAGATACAATACATTATTCCTAATACACTCCTACTTCCCTCTTCGCATCCATAACCCTTCGTGCTCCCTCCCTGTCCACTCTCTCCCACTCCCGCAACACTGCCTCAGTCACTTCCATTTTTGGCTCTGATCCCCACCCACTCTCCTCTTCCAGTCCAATAAACAGCTTCTGCCACACAGCACCACTCGTGAGATAAGCACTAGCCATATGGCGGATGGATCCCAACCACCTGCCCGAATGAGCGCCCTGATCCGATCGCCCGGTCTCCGGCTTTCCGTGCACCTCGTGCAACACCCGAACATAGCTCATCAACAGTGTCTCGTGCAACCCACACACCGATCCCTGCCGCATGCTCTCTTTCAACAGTTCCTGAATCATTCCCCACTCAGTCCTGTTCATCCCTGTCACACCGTGGTCACTCACCTCATGAACCCTCTTTCGCTCCTCTCCATTGTCCGATGAGAACAATCCCCACGTCCATACTGCTTCCACCTCCTCCGCAGTACCTTCCACAACCTTCCTCGCTTCCCTCCATGCCTCCTCGACCGTGCCTCCAAATCGCTTCTCGGCCTCGAGCCGCGCCAACCAGACAGGGGCCGAGGTCCGTGCCTTTTTACTGTATTTCCGTGCCAGACCCAAGACCTTGGCAGGCCCTCCAAAATCTCCGACCGCTGTGTTTGTCATCAGTCTGATGTGAGCAGCCAACAGTGATGGCGATCCTTTGTGTGTATGTTGACAAACCGATCGCAATGTCGTTATGAGATATTGTTTCTGTAAGGGAGTGTCAATATGATGCAATTGTTCATCATCATCGCTCACCATGTTCTCGTCAATTGCTGAACCACACCATTCCTCAACAAATGCCGCGTAAACCTGGCAAACCTCTTCACCACCATTGCCTCCGACTGCTTCAAGCAACTCTTCATTGGCCTGCCTCAGTCCTTCCACCAACGCCTCACCCTTGAGCTCACTTGTGAGAAACCGGCCTGCCCGCAACTTTATCGCCCCTGCAGTATCAGGCAATCTCTCTTTTAATAGATTGTAGAGGTGCTCTAGCAACGCTTCTCGCAGGGACGGCGGTGATGGATACTCCGTCAACAACGTTTTAAGGGTTTCAAAGAGTTCGAGTTTTGGAAGAGCTATTGAATTGTCCGGTGGTCAGAGAATTGTCCTGCATTCTAGCAAAAGTCGCTCCATACCTTGTGTAGCGTTGTCCATCACCGATTTTACAATCGCCCCTTGAAGAATCCCCTTTCGAGCTTCTCCGCCTTCCTCCTTCGACTCCTCAGCGGCTGGCAATTCGCCCGCACCAGGCATAATAAGGTTACTGGGGTCAGGAGCGGCGTAATCTTCTTTCCCCTGGTTACTTGGATTAATACCAAGAATTTCCCAGCGGCGCCGAAGACCCTCAATGAATCCAAGCTCCATCTTTACATATTCACGCCATAGCTCGACGCTTTCAGCATTTAATCGGATGCCTCGTTGAAGAAGCGTGCGCGCGGCGGACGGGGATTGGTGGTTTAACTCATGTGAGGCAGCCAGGATATAAAGTGCTGGCTGGTTAGGGTGCAATTGTAGAGCCCTGAAAAGAAGTAAATATCAATATCACCTCGGTATACAGCCTCTACACACCTGGCTGTTATCCGACCAACCAAAGCGCGTGCTCCTTCGCGTCGGGCAACTTCTATATACTGTATCCAAAGTGCAACGTCCGACTTGAACTTTTTAAGAGCGCGTTCGAATATATGGAATTGTCGCCGAACGAGAGCATAGTCCGAGATAGATGGAATTGTAGATTCCGATTCTGAGTTGCGCGCTGTATTAGACTTTTCAGTACGAATATGAGGGCTACTCACTTATCCGCGCTGCACGTTTGCGGCGCAGTTGTTCGAGACCCATTTCATAAGAAGCATAGCGCAGAAAATCAGCTTTTTGGGCGACACGCCGAACAAGCGCTGTCTCAAACGCGGTGCGCTTTTTCACGATCTGCTTGATTTCTTTCTGCAGAGGTTAGACATTGAAATCCAAGGAGCAGATGCGAGACAGTTAGCTCACTTCAGTGAACAGATGTTTCTCGACGAGGTCTTTGAGCTCATCGAGCATCTACGATTAATGCAATTTAGTTTTTATACACAAGAAAAACATGACATAGCAATACCTGCTCCTGCTGAAATTGAACCCTCTCCATGGTGAAGAAGAGTTACAGAGTGGTGGACGGAAGGCTGAGGTGGTTGTTTGTGATCGAGAGAATTTTTGGAAACACGGGCCGGAACTGTAAAGCCTGTCATTGACATTCAACACTGCACAACCATGCCCAAGGCCCACAGGGGCAGTAGCACCGGCCTCCTCCGCTCCCACTCTAGGACCTCCACCAGTTCCAAGGTTGGTGCAAACCTTCAGTTCACCCAGAAGGAGCATCCACCCAAAACTGCGGACAAACCCAAGAAAAACGGCATATCTCATGATGTATGTCAAGATAAGCTTATATTCACTCCTACGCAAGACGTTTCTGAGCGATTTTTTTCTTATATTCAAGAACTCTCAAGGATACAATAAAGGTGTAGCACGAGTATCCAGCGCTCAGCGCGTCCACTCTCGAGAACATGTCACCCAAGTTGTTCCGAAACACCGCACTTTACATCCCCCCAACGCCAAGCTACAGGGCAAAGGATTTACCATAGCCAGTCCCGGGGAAGAAGACGACGACGAAGAAGGAGAATGGGAATCCAGCGAGAGTGGTGCTGCCACTCCCAACCACGACCACTCGGGCTCAGAATCCGAGTCAGATGACGAGGCGATTCGCCGACTGACAGGGGACCACCAGTCCCTCCCGCAGCGTCCGACAAACGGCGCACACATAGCTTCGCTTTCTCGTATAGAGACTGCCCGCCAGTCTGTATCCGCCACGAATGGACGCCCCGAATCTCAAGCCACACCTACACAACCTCACCATGAAGGTCGTGACGAAGTACGTACACCCACCCTGCCACCAATCACGACTATCCCTCCACCGCAAACGCAGCAGCCTCCAGCGCAGAATCATCGACCAAACACGGATGTCGTCCCTTCGCCACCGGAAACACCATCACCCGGTCTACCAAGCCCACGCCCTTCTAGTCGACGCCACGCTGGGACTCGACCTCAATCGTCGCATTCCATCAGGAGCGAGCATTCGCTGCGCCCGCATCCTCTCATACGCGGGCATTCATACGGCCTGCCCCTTACTACAAAGCCGGTGCCTCTCGAACCTCTAACAGTGATTCAGGATATCCCGACCTCAGCCTCGTCTTCACTTACTTTCCTCCAAACTGGCGAACTATCATCATCTCCGACATCGAGCCTGAAGGCTTCGTCAACCTCACCCGCCATGTCTGAACACGGTTTATCCTCCCGCCGGCGCCAATCCGTTTCCTCCGCTCGCTCCGTCTCCACTCTTCCGGCACATTCTAGTATCCGTGATTCTGTAAACTGGACCTTGAGCGATCGTAAACGCACATTGTCGACAATATCACAAGCTTCTTCCTCTGCTGCACTTTCCTCGCTCGTCCACCTACCCACAGTCACCCGTCCGCCTTCTCCGCAGGCAATTGCGTTTTTCCCGCCTTCGAATCCACATGCAAATCTCGAAGCCATACATCCGCTTCTGCCTGGTCCTTACCTGAACAATCACCTCACCATCCTCTCACGCAGGACCCCCATCAAAGAAGCGTTTGATCGTGTTATACGGGCGAAGCAATCTCGTTGTTAAGTGTCTAATTTAAATTGTGAGTACAAGTCGTTTGTTTTATCACAGGTCAGCTGTTCATCGGCGTTCTTTAGATCGTGTTCACCAAAGTCCTATTGTATCAATACTGTAATGAGCGGAAATCGATCATCAATCATTCTGGTCTTGTTGGTATCCTATGAATTGTTGATTGTTTTCCTTGAGATTCTTAAACATGATTGTTGTCTGCATGACGTGGGCACGACGGGTCCTCATCCGCGTTTTTTGAAGTGGCTTGCTCTCTTGATTCTGATGGGGTTTTGATCATCTTAGGTATACGTCGTCAAATTTTCAAGTGACCCACAAGTCTGCGTGAGTATCAAATGATGTACTTGTCTTACATTCAAACAACTTTTTTTGAACAGTCGTCGTACTTACGATGCATGATTATTATAAGAAGAGGTCGCCCGGTGCCGACCATCTTGACCCTCCTTTGCATACCCACAGACATCCATTCAACCCGCCCGATCGAATAGACGAGGAATTTCTGCTACAAGTTGTAATTATTCCTGTCAACACGATGACAACAGAGTACTTGTGATAGAAGTCTGTCTGTAGGTTTTGAAAACGCATATGGTTGTAAAGATGCATTTTGGGACACTAGTATGTACTGTTCCCATGATACAAGCATGGACCCTGAAGCATGCATATGGTGGTAGTGGAGCGGAGATGACTGCCCGCAGTTACTTTTATTTTTAGGCGCACCGATATGGCTAGAGAATGACCACGAGACGATCTTATACGCCTACAATAATTCCATGCTTCGTGAAAGTTCACATCACTTCGAGACCATCAATGGAAGACACAGATGCAGATGGAGTGGGTGCATAAATTCAAAGGATTGAAGAATTGAAGCAAATAAGCCAACCAGCTGCTAAAAGGATATGAGGATCTCTTGAAAGGCTGAAATGCACTGCAAGGAACATTTCAACTTGAGTGTAGACTGTATATGTAGTCTTTTGAGAGGTCTTTTGCCATTGGGGCTCCCTTTGTCAAGGTCGGCCACGTGGCGACAGGACGCGTCCTTGTCACGAGCTCAGTCAGAACATTGACAAGGACACACTGCGCACCGTTCACAAGACACTGTGTTGACATTTCACTTTCTTTTCTCAGCCTTTCTTAGTCGTCACTCACCATGTCACTGTGGTTGTCCGATGCGCAAAGTTGGTTTTTGTCCATCTGCTCGACAGCAAACCCTTAACTGATATATTTCACAGAAATCGGTGTCGCACTTACGACATTTGGAGGCCTCTTCATGCTCCTGGGTGTTATGCTCTTTTTTGACGGCGCTCTTCTTGCACTCGGCAATGTATGACGTTGCAGCCATGTTCTGTTTGCCAAGACGCTCAGACACGAATCACAGATCCTCTTCGTTTCTGGCTTGACCTTGATCATTGGCCCTCAGAAAACGTTTTACTTCTTCGCCCGCAAGCAGAAAATACGTGGAACGATCTGTTTTCTTGGAGGGATATTACTTGTCTTTTTCAAATGGCCGTTCGTTGGTATGATTGTCGAGACATTCGGGTTTTTGAATCTGTTTGGGTGCGTGGCCTGTTTCATACGTGTCTCCATCTACTTGACGACGTCTTCAGGGATTTCTTCCCTGTAGT
>JAGGAS010028292.1:6319-17747 GCA_017657355.1 Termitomyces sp. K1Ac | reverse complement strand
GCGAGTTGGTGCCATCATTGAGATTAAGCGCCACGACGACGCAGACTTCTTGTCGCGCGTAACTCAATTGATGACTTGACTTCAATCCCCTGGATGCTGCCGCTTTTGTCCACACCGCGTTTCCATCCCTGTCCACAGATTGTACCATGGAGTTGTTGTCAAACGTAGATGACATTTTGAGCGTGTGGTCTAGGCCTTTGTTGGTGAAATACCACATTTCGACGTACAATCCTTTCTGTAGGTGCGTGGTTGCATACGTCAGCAGAATCTCAGGTGGTGTTATGGGCGGCAGGGCCATTGACATGTCCATGTACTTGTTTTTGTGTTTCTTCCTCTCCTCGCTCCTAGCTGCCTCCTCTTCTAGCCTCATTGCCTCTGTCCCCTGTTTGTTTTCCTCCCTAACCCTCTGTTCTCTCTCCCTCTCTGCTTCTTCCTCTTCTTGTCTCTGCCTTGCCAAAAATCACCTTCTGTGCCGCGTTGTATGCTTTCCATGCGTTTGCTAGGAGTTCTGTGGCGGCTCCTTCATCTACGGTGTCATTTATCATGGCATTGTGCGCCTCCGCATAGTCTTCCAAAGCGAAATCTGGACATACTGCCTTGTTGGGGTCTAAAATTAGAGCGGGCATAGTTACTGAATTATTTTGCTACGTATTTGATACCCTCTAGGACTGCGAAAATTTGATTGTCTTTGCGATACGTTACGCTGAGGGTTGGCGCCAATAGGGCGTGCAGCAAAAGGAGTGCCCGCCCCCGACGCTTATCTCAGCACGTAGACCCTTGTTTCGGATCACCCTCATGGATCCGAAACTTGCTAGCTTTGGAAGGCCTCCACGTGACCATGAAATCTGGTGCCCAAGGTGTGTTGTTTGATGATTTTGCCTATGTACTACAACGTACTACGCCCTTGATCAATCTCGCCAAGCAGTCTCCTTTCTTCGCTCATCATATGCAGTCTGAGGGCAGATCCTCAGAATGACGCCGTTAATGCAGAACTGGAAATTCTATAGTTGGGACCAGGGTTGATGCTATCTGTCCTGTCAGCTGCCACTTGAGTCCCAGCCTAGAGGCCTCGAAAATTGTGAGACTGATAATAGCAATAAACACGTGAGATAGCGATTCTTAGCGAGACCTACTGCCAGGACTGGCTAGACACATATGAGAGGACGTTGGCACACAAACAGCGTCTTGCAGAGACGAGATGGTACTCTAACTTGTCCTTGCAAATCTCGATGGATGAATGGTATGTTTGTATGGTGATCGAGATAAAATCTACAACCAGACTACCGGACAGATGGTCATTGGTGGTATCTACAAGATGACGCTATTTCATAACACGGACTCCATCATAGACGTTCTTCCTTCCAAAAGACCAGGACGACCCCCAACCTGGACCTTTTGATCGGAGAGAAGTAACAAGTTAATACCTACAGCAGATATCCCAATGCCTGAGGGATAACTTTCTCCATAGGGTGAAGAAGCGTGGCTTCTCTGAAAAATTCAGAAATATCTTTGTTGCGTGATGACAGTAAAATGGGAATATCGACTTCACACATTTCCCTGGGTGAGAAAAGCCTAATGTTATACTATTTTCCCAGCTCTAAATTGAATTGACGAGCGGTAGATTTTTCGCAGAGCATGTAAACGACCGTTACGCACCTGACCTCACGAAGATAATTCTTTTCGATACTTATCACCTTCACTGCCTCCGTTGACATCCGTGCGATTTCTAAAGGAACAAATGTACAAGGTCAGTATACTGTAAGCAACATATATTTTGATTTGGTAATGCACCTGTAATAATAGATCAGGAGTATGGCTTTCCACACAACGTATGACCGGCTCTAAATCGGTGTCGACAAAAATATACAAGTGGAAATATAATACATCCAGCTTGATCCGTGTGCTAGGATGTACTGATACCAGAGCTCTTACCCTTCATCGTGGCAAATATAGCCTCATGACCATAATTTCTATAGACCGTCTGCGCATCTCACACTGAGCTCATGATCTGGTTACTAATATCCAACTTCCTACTAATTTATTACAAAAATGCCTCATACAGAGGGTGGGTGTTTCAGGCGTTCAAACGGTTTCTCAGCTGCAGGATATAGTCTCTCCGTAGATCAAATTATGCGGCTTGCATGCGTCCAATGCAGTATCTGCATACTAGGTTATATAGTAGACGAATAAGCAAATCAAAACTCGGCTTTCTGAAACTGAGCAATACTACTGACTACTTACTTAATACCTCAATTCATCGAAAATTGCGACACGAGAACCTCAGTACCTCCAGTACCAGCGTAAGCGGTGACAACAACTCACAGGTGTTCCTTTGGGCGGGCGCTTGAAATGACTTGGCCCGGACGGCGGACGGACCAACTCATTGATTGATTGGTCTTTGTCAGTTCAGCTACAACTCACACTTCTCATCCCACTGTCAATTTCCAACCATGGCCGCAGCTTCTGTTCCAGCCTCTCTACCTTCAACGATTGCAGATCTCCTGGCCATCTGCCCCAAGTTCGTAGTACCCAGTCCGTAAGTCTTTCAATCCCAAATTAATTATGTGTGCTCCTTGCAGATTCTGAATTCTCGTTGTCGGGAAAGTGCGCCCTCTATCCAATTGATTGGCGTACGTCGGTTATGATAGGACTTCTGCAGAGTGGAGCTGGAAAATCCTCTCTGGTCAGTAGCATCTTCAGTATCAATAAGAAGGTGAGTTAGTGAGCGTAAACAGTCAATCTTTCTTGATTGGCCTTCACATTCTATGCAAAGGACATCAATATTCCTGACGACCATGCTGGAGAAGCAGATATAGCTCATGAATACACTTCTAGCGACAACCCACTCTTCATTCTTCACGACAGTGAAGGCTTTGAGCCAGGATCCACTGAGAGGTGGCAAACTGTACAGGATTTCATACAAGATAGATGTAGCGAGAGACTACCAACCAAGGATAGGCTACGGTGCCCGCCTGATGCAGACCGCCGACGAACAACTTCTCAAGCTTGCTAGCGATTGTGAGCTCAGCCCAAATGTGTGAGAAACTCTAACTGAGGTGGTCTAAGTAAAAATTGCTGTGATTGTTGTCTTTACAAAGTACGACATGCTTTACAAGGAATATTACAGAAAGGCTACTCTACAAATTGGCAAACAAGATGATCGAGCGGTATTCCAAGCTACTGCTGAAACCAATGCCGAGACTCACCTCAAAGGGCTGATCAACGATTACAAGAACCAATTGCAGGGCTTCAAATATGTTGCAGTATCAGTGGAGTTAAAGTACCACAGTTTGAGTGTCATATTCTATCATCATCATTCCAAGACTCACTAGACACCTGGAATTCAAGGATGTCATGAGTTCCTCACAAACCTGACTGAAACTACTCAGAAATTTCTGCTCACGGGAGATTTGTGGGTTACATTGGCTGTGGCTCAGCGAATCAATGTTAAGCAAAAGGTCAAATGTTCAATTGAGTGCATTATTTTCCACCTATTTTAGACTTCTCATATTCTTGACAACTTTTCTCTCAGCGTGGGCCTCAAGAGCACGTACTCCCTTGCACGTTGATATCTTTGCAAAACTCACCTTCCACTCAGAATACTGGTCGGACTTGGGAAAGAGTGTTTTGTTCGAGAGACATCTCTTGCAGGATTGTTTGTTGCGTATTCACTTAGATATGGTTGATGTCTGGAATTTCAACGACCCGGAAGAAGTAAGTTCAAACAGCGACCTTTTGCTTATAGATATCAAGGTCACTGATAATCTTTCTTAAGTTACTTCCAGGGAGCGAATTCCGTGCAGGCATGCTTGACTTAATTCAACCCTTCTTAATTTCCTCAAAGGCACTCTTCAGTATCTATCAAGCAACGTACGTGGGCTGATCTACTTATATACTAGGACGCTCATTTCTATTGGCTTGGGCACACCTAGTCCACAAACTGCTCTCTGTCTAGAGGCATACATCGTGGATCTCATGCTCGTTCTCCACGGTCTATTCATCGTCACGTTCCAAATGCAACCTCCGCAATCTCTCAATGGCCAACTTGTTCCTGAGACTTTGAAAAGATACAAGGATACTAGGTCTGAACATGTCCATCAGCACATTCGTGAGAACACACCATCGGGATTGAGGGCGGTCCTTGCCGCAAAGAAAGTCAGAAAAGGAATCGCAGATTTGATTCGTGCACAGCTAGATATGGTAGATACAGTATAGTAGTTCGGAGAGAATGATCGTCGTCCATATCGTGTCAGTATATCGACTTTTCAAATAGATCTATTAACACAAGACTCGAGAGATGTGGCGTCGTAGAGAATAGGATGAATACCGTGTAACATGGGTAACTAAAACTCAGCCCTGGAGTTCTAACAGAAGCCCACTAGAATCATCAAAACACACCGAATGTGAAATTGTGCCACCATTTTTTGCTAAATCATCAGTAAGTTGTGTTTCGGGTATCTGTAAGAATTGATCCGACAATACGCGTAACGCCGAAAAAATTGCTCGGACTTTGTCTAGTCATTAGATCAATGAACTCTTTTCATGGTATGTAAAACTCAACTCCCTTACCTTCCTTTCTGTCAGTGTAACTAACACACTTGGCCAGATGATCGGATGTTATCCAACCGGAAGCAATATATAGACAGGGTGAACTCTCGTGCGAACGTTGACTCCTCTCCTGGCATATGCACGACATACAATACAATCCAAGACCAGAATTTCCGAAGAAACCTCTGGCTGGCGACGACGACGACACCAGTCGCCAAGATCCTGTGCTCTGATACCACGAATGCATGACTTGGTCTCTGTAGGAAACCGATCATCTAATATTGTATTTCCTCATTCATTCTCACTGTCAAACAACTCTCGACAAAGAAGTGCTGTCTTGTGATCAACATGACATTTGCATCCGTCGAGATTTACTGGATGCGTCCCATATAACCCTCTACCTTTTCCACCGGAACCCCATTGTTCCACGCTCCTGTTATCCATCATGCTTGCGAGATTCGCTATCCTAGCCTTTGCCTTTACGATAGTGGCTCATGCTCAGCTGGATGGTTTACTTGTCCCAACACCGCAAGGACCTGTTACAGGCACTCTCGTGACACCTGCTGTACGACAGTTCCTTGGTATTCCGTATGCGACAGCCAAGCGCTGGGAGGTACCGACGCTTCCTCCTCTGCGTGCAAAGCCTTTCAGTGCAACCAGCTTCAGTGATACATGTCCTCAAGATCTCAATCCCAGCGCGGTAGAATTCTTACAACTAGCCGGTCTCGACAACTCTACTATCTTTGTTCCGGAGTCGGAGGACTGCTTGACTGTTAACATCTGGGCTCCAAGTGTTTCAAGAAAACAAGGCGCAGCCGTGTTGCTTTGGGTTTATGGCGGAGCTTTCCAGTTTGGCACGGTCAATTGACTACCTGGCCTGCTGGTCAATGTGCTCTAACTTGAATACTCATCTAGAGTAATATCCCAATTTATAACGGTCAGAACATCGTTCAAAACAACGATGATATTCTTGTCGTCAGTTTCAATTACCGTCTCAACATTTTTGGGTTCCCGAATGCTCCTCAATTGGTCGCGAACAAGACGGCACCGCAGAACTTCGGACTTCTTGATCTTGACGCAGTTGTGCAATGGGTACACGACAACATTGCTGCCTTTGGAGGCGACCCCGAACGCATCACCCTGTTCGGTCAGAGTGCTGGTGGTGCTGCGATTGATGCGTATACGTTTGCTCACCCACAGGACACACGAGTCAGAGGTGAGCAATCATCGGATATATCCGGAGATCCCTCAAATTGAAGATCATTCGCACACTTTAGGTGTCATTGAAGAGTCGGGAAAGTTCGTGCTTCTCACCCCTTCAAAGTACGGCTGAACTAATTAGCATCAGCCTCGGCATCGTAACTTCATCAACTCCATTACTCTCATCTCAATCGTGGACCACAGTCGCAAACGCAGTGGGTTGTGGCAATGGTATAACAGTGTCCTTCTCTACAAACAGAATATAACACTCTTATATAGTGTCCGATGCAGCCCAACTGGTATGCATGCGGCAAGTGCCTTCTAAGCAACTGGAAGATGCAGTTATCAGTACCAACGCCCAATTTGGCCCTATACCAGATGGTAATCGATTACCTACATAGTGTGCAGTCATATACGACATTAACGCTGCTCAGGAATCTCGATATTCTCGGATACACCTGCTCGTGCGGCGGCCGGTAATTTCTTACATGTGCCGCTCCTCGGCGGGTCAACACAAGACGAGGGGGATGTCTTCGTGGTGGGCGCGGAAGAGGTGGCTGCTGGTATTACAGTTCCCGCCCTAACAGAAATCATAGCGGATCTAGACACGCTGGTATGTAATACAATCTTTTAAGCAGGTTACATTCAAGAAGAATTCCACATAGATCGCATTCACCTGTCCTGCCGGGTCAACAGCTCTCGAACGTATCAATGCCAACGTACCTACCTGGAGATATCAGTACCAAGGCAAGCGTAGGCTAGCCAGATGAAACTCTATTCCTTATATCCTCTTTTCTCAGCTGTATTCCCTGATATTTCCCCTCGCCCCGACCTCCGTGCATATCACGCATCGGAGATCCCTGTTATCTTTGGAACGTCACCTTCTCCTACAAGCACAGAGAAAGCCCTGACGAAATTCATCCAAGGTGCATGGGTAGCCTTTGCACGCGATCCAGCTCAAGGTTTGATCAACATCGGGTGGCCTCTCTATTCGCCCAATACAACGACTCTTGCACAGATCGGGGGCTTCTTTAATCAGACCGGGATTACGTTTACTCAGGGACAGTTGTTGGACTTCGCTTGCGGTTCTATCGAGACTTTAGACACTGTCACTGCCCAGCTTACTGCTTTGTTGGGACCTGCCGGTGCTGGCGCTGAACTTTGATGATCCTTGACTAGGGTCTACAACGAACAATGTATTTGACTGTCTGAATTTTGGAGCAGGAAAAGTACCCCACCAGTTATCACAGATGACTTGGATTGAGAGAGCATGAAATTGATTGAGTGTATTGACCCCATCACTCTACGTCAAAAGTTTTCAAATGAGTACATGAGTACTGACGACCTTCCGAGAGAGCAGATGTTCGATTATTCTACAAAGTGACTTTTGCGCATCGAGGTTACAAGTCCATATCGTGAGCGTTTCATATCTGACCGATGCTCAACAAGAAGTTGCGATAGATCTGTGTTCCGTCCGATAAGCAACACCGACGACTACCGACGAGGGAGGGTATGGATGCAGGCGATCATGCTGCCGTCTTGCGTTCCGGTCGCTAATAATGATAATGACGCGACACCGCTCGATCCAGCATACGTCACGGGAGTAAACTCGGAAAAGCCCTGCTCATCACTACCACTGCTCATCAGAACAACAGTGGACGGGATAGGGATGGGAGATGCAAACTTTGATTAAACTTTCAAGCGCAACTTGGCATCACGTGACATGGGTCACATGGTTTCAAAATTTCAATGAGAGACATTACATAATACATAATGGCACGCTTTATTGTTTGCTCGAATGAAATTTGAAAATGATCTTCAACACTTCCATGTCGACCAGCAACTATGTACTTTAAACTTTGCTCTATACTGAAGGGCGAGTATGTCCACTACTCAAAAGACAGGAGGCCTAATCGGCTAATACGTACGAGAGTCAGTCTGACCTTGATAAGGCCGTCTGACTACCGTGACTGGGGGCACTCTACCAAACTTGTATATGTATCTATCATTCGAGAGTTCTTGCTGCTAAGCCAGGTACATACCGACTCGGATGTCTTCACAAGACGTGCCCTTTACTCGCAACTGGCTGTACTTAAGTAGACACATATAATCTGGGCAATCTTCTATGATGGTCACTTAAATGCGCAAAGCTCCTCGTACTTCCTAGTATCACAATTTCTCTCGATTGACCCCTCTCTATGAAGTTGGCTACATCGCTCGTTCTAGTTACGCTCGCTACCTTCATCCAGGAAGCAACCGCGGAAGATTATCTTGTCTCTCGAAGTCTTCTATTGAGACATTCCAAGCGCGCCACGAATCCTTTCAATCTATGTATGACGTTTAAATACGACTGTTGGATTTCTGACAGTTATCTGCATCTAGCTATCTACCATGTGAACGATATTCACGCTCATCTGGATGAAATTAGAACTACAGGAGCTGACTGCCCCAACCCAGCCCAAGGTTGCTATGGCGGATATGCAAGGATAAAAGGAGTTGTTGACGCCAAACGTCCTTCGTCGAACAACTCTCTCTTCCTCAACATAGGTGATGAGTTCCAAGGAACGTTGTTCTACGGATTCTATGGCGGTGAAAAGATCGCCGAGACGATCAACCAGCTGGGTTTTGATGCAATGACCTTGGGAAACCATGAATTTGACAAGGGCGAACCTTACCTAGGAACTTTCGTGAGTCGTATTCTTACAAGTTCAATACTTATCGAAACTCAAGCTCTCTTAGTTGAAAAACCTGACTATTCCCATCGTCTGTGCAAATATCAACACAAAGGAGCCGACAATTAATTCAACAGTGAAGCCATATAAGGTTTTCCCGGAATACAAGACTGCTGGTACGTCTTCATATTGTACCAGCCGTCTTCCGATTGATCAATAAACACAGTCATTGCGGTCACCACGGACACCATTCCATCAATATCTAAGCCCAACAAAGATACAGTGTTTTCCGACCCAATTTCTACAGCTCAGTACTGGGCCGACTACGTCTATGCTCATGAGGACGTCGAGCGCATTATTGCAATGACTCACATCGGTTATTCTGTCGACATTGATCTTGCAAAGAATACAAGGGGAATACATATGATTGTTGGTGCTCACTCCCATACACTTCTTGGTGAAATGCCTGGAGCACAAGGGAAGTATCCCACCATTGAACTTAATTTGGATGAAGAAGAAGTTTTCGTAGTGACAGCGTAAGGGTGTTCCATATATACTTGTATTCTAATCATTCTCAGAACTTCTTCAGATGGCGATATGGCGTCTACCTCGGGTACATAGATGTAGAGTTTGACGGTCGGAAGGTTACGTCGTACACTGGCGGACCCATCCTCCTGAACAATGAAACTGAGCAAGACACAAAACTAGCGAAGGAAATCAAAAGCTGGAGAAGCCCCTTCGAAGAATACAGCTCTGTTGTCTTGGGTGCTTTTCGCTTTCAACGATGCCACTCCGATTGATGTTTATAACATGCATAGGAACAACCGAACTTGACCTTGACCAGTCGAACTGCAACAATAAAGAATGTACTCTTGGGGACGTGGCGTGCGATGCGATGCTCGCCGCGTATGCAGGAAAAAGCCAAATCGATGGTTGCCTCATTAACTCTAGCGGGATTCGTGCGACCATCAGTGCCGGTAACGTCACACGGGGCGATATCTACTCCGCTTTCCCATTCGGCAACATCCTGACCGAGATCAAGTTCAGCGGTTCTGACGTTTGGAAGATCTTCGAGGGCATTGTCTCTGGGGTGTCCCAGTTCACTGGAAAGGAGGTTTCCTCATTTGTAGAGGTTGCTGGATTCCGGGTCACATACAACCCTTCGAACGAAGTCGGGAAGCGTTTGATCGAGTTAGAAATTGGACAAGACAAACTGAAGCCGGTGAATCGGAATGCGGAGTATAATATTGTGACAACGGATTTTTGTGCTGGCGGTGGAGACAATATTTTGCCGGAAGTTAACCAGTTCGTGACGCTCGAAAGTCTGGCCGAAGGTGGGTCCTGCACGTTCCAAACACTATATGGCTACATGACTGATAATTCCGTCTGTAGTATTCTCGTCATATATCCAATCCAAGTCTCCTATCAAGGACGTTCAAAGAGGTCGAATCGATGAAACGAATGAATAATGTCGCTGCAGCCTGACTAATGGTATCAGAATATCGACATTCAGTCAAATCCATATTGAATAACACACTTGTCCTATATTTTGCCTCATCTTGTTACTCTACACATACCTTGCCAATGACCCACTATCCAAAGATCTGGAGAGAAAGTGATTCGAAAGAATCTTCACAAAAGCACAATCGCCAGATCCCGGCCATTTTTGAGCTCCGCTTCAATTGAGATCGGGATGATCGGACCGTTCCGTGGCTCGAATCTGAACATCCATCTTGATACGTGTTGCTGGAGCAGAGAAAGAGGCCGTTGAGGGAAACGCCTGCACTCTGCTTGGTGACACAAGCCAGTACCCACGGTCGGTGGTCCGTGCGGCGGTTCTTGTCCCCGCTGTCGTCCCCAACGATGAGAACCCTAATGCAACAATAACGGCATTCACTCACCAGCGTGCCGGAACGGACTAGGAAGCCCGTGCTGGTAGCTCAAAGAGCTGTATCCTAGAGGAGGCGGAGAAGAGCTCATGATCTTGGTCTGGTACGGTGAGGGGAGGTACGTGGGTAACAGCTTGGAGGGAGTCTGTATAATTGAGGGAGACGGGGCGCAAATAAATATCTTATATGCCCCGGTGCCGGGCAAAGTCTACATGGGGATCCACCCCCGTGATTTCAGGGAACCAGTCGTGATCTTTGTACATGTCTATCTGTCGGCTCAGCGGGCGCTTATACATATTATTCTTCTCTGCAGAGTGGAGGTGGGTTCCAAAATACCTTGTCGTTTCTCGCATTTCCATTCATGAATACTACTAGTAGCAGCAGTTGCAGACCACCTCTTGGGCCATAAACCATAAGCATTTTTTTCGATGCCATTGCATTGCCTCACCTTCCATCGAAGCTTTGACCCCTCGATTGGATGACGCCGCCGTTTCCAAGGGAATACACTATGTCAGAAGTAAGGCAGAAAAGATCTACAGGTTATTCAGCTTTTGATCGACGATGGTGCATCGCCTCATGATCACAGCTGCCTTCAGCTTCCTTGCTTTCTATTCTGATCCGATGCGTACTAGAGAATACGTGGTAGAAAGCAGTGTCATGTTCATTGCATAGAACATCTTTCAATCTTCCAGGATGTTTTGACCCTGGCGCCTATTCAAGCACTGCCTCTCCCTGCCTCAGGATTGTGTGAAAATCTCACGTTCCACCATTTCCTACTGGTCATCTACTTACTCATGCTGCCCAGGTGGGTCTCGGGATACATAGCAAGTAGACTAGTTCTGTGTGATCATCGCACTGGAGCATCATCCCTTTTCTAGGGGTTGAACGAGGTCATGTTTGAAAAATGCCACTATGAACTCGTGTTACCGAGGTTCCTTCCCACAACGTCTCTTGACAATGCATCAAGTGAGGGACCGGGTATCCCAACGAAATCTTGTTTCGCGCAAGTCAATTCACGGCCGTCGCCTGAAACACTGCAATGTAATTTGGACAGTTCGGACAGAAAGCTGGAGGATTTCAGATGCCTCAGCATCAACTATGGATGCTGCTTCTTCACTT
>JAGGAS010028291.1:0-11837 GCA_017657355.1 Termitomyces sp. K1Ac | reverse complement strand
ATAGCGCTAAAGAAGGGAGCGTAAACGGGGCAAAGGTCGGACGACATTATAGTGTAAGGAAGAGACGTAGAAAACAGCGAACAATGATGAAGGATGGACGTGACGACTTCAACACGCAAACAACACCGGCACTCTCCGTAGCGGACTTTGAATCCGTCTGACGTTGACAATGTTTCGATGAATGTAAGTATCTATCCAGTATTTATATTATTCAACATCTACTCTCCTAGTTCTTCCTCTTCTGCAATAAGTTTCTCCACTTCCAATGCAGCCATGCAACCACTTCCAGCGCTAGTGATGGCCTGTCGGTATCTCTTGTCTTGCACGTCGCCAGCAGCAAATACACCCTTGACAGAGGTTTGGGTGGTTCCGGGAACAGTGATAATATAGCCGTCAGGGTCAGTCTGCAGCTGTGAGCGAACGAGGCTGGTCGCGGGTTCGTGGCCTGAAGAAGATAACAATAAGGAGTCTGAGTCGTGGGCTGTACATAAAATAACTCGCACCAATGGCATAGAACAAGCCACTGACGGCAAGATCCTTCTCTTCTCCTGTAAGGACGTTCTTTATTCGTAGGTTGTTGAGCAGGTCGCCGTCACCTTGGCACTCGGTGGCCACAGTGTTCCAAAGAATTGTCTGGAGAAACAGTCCTATGCGTCAGAACAATCGATCATAAGATTATAAGAGACATACAATTTTAGGATGGTTCAATAACCGCTTGGCCATGATTTTTGAGGCTCGGAGCTCGCCACGGCGAACGAGGACGTAAACGTGTGATCCATACTTGGTCAGATCTGGAACTCTAGTAAGACGTAGTCATTCGAGCAATAACGACCTGTGATACAGACAGGTAGCCTCTTCTGCGGCAGAGTCACCACCACCGATGACTGCCAAAGGTTTGTTCCTATTCCGTGACGAGTTCGAAAAATCATCAACCTTTTAAAACATAACAAGGACGTACCGGAAGATCGGTACTGCACCATCACAGACTGCACATGCACTGATACCACTCTGCCAGTACGTGTCTTCACCCTTGAGAGCCAGACGCTTGGCACTCGCGCCGGTCGCAATAATAATTGTGTCGGCCGTCTCCGGTTCACTATCCTCCTGCATCTCGCGCCAATAGCGGAAAGGGCGCGCAGAGAGGTCGATCTTTGAGACGGTCTCCGTGATAATCTTGGTGCCAAATCGCACAGATTGCTCGCGGAACTTGTCCATCAGTTCAGGACCCAAGATGCCAGTCGGGAATCCGGGAAAGTTCTCGACTACGGAGAAGGGTGGGTTAGGTATGGGATCGGATTGTAGTGCGATGTCAAAAGAGCTAACCATCAGTCGTAGTCGTAAGTTGTCCTCCAGCAGCGAAGCCGTTCGCCATGAACCCTTCGAACATAACTGGGTTAAGGTTTGCACGAGCGAGATAGATCGCAGCTGTGTGCCCTGCAGGACCTGAGCCGATAATGACCTAAGATAAAGGAAAGGATCAGGATCAGCGATGAAACTCGTGGAGACACGACATGTACGTACGACTTTGGAGTGCATCTTGGAGCTCTTCTCGGCGGTATTGACAGGCGCCATAGTAGATTTTCTGTTATAAACGATAGCCGAGGTAGACAATGGAGCAGATCTGAGTGCTCTATTCAAGAACCTGCGCGACAGGATGGAGGGCACAAACGACAGGAGGGGCAACTTGAAGGCAATTTGAAGAAAGTAGTTTGCAATCCAGGGTATTCACCTGTCACATGACTCACATATTTTGCAAAAAAATTCTTGGAATGTGCTCCTTGGCCCAGTCATGCACGCATGACGCCTGTGCTTCGTACTAATGAAAATACAGAAGGAATAGATTTAAGAATATAATGTTACAGGTAATCATAACTGCTTGCAACACTCCCTACCCGACCGCCATCCACGAGCCATACAGCACCATTCACGTACGCGCCTGCCCGGCTGGCTAAAAATAAAATTGCACCAGCCATGTCCTTGCGGAACTGGTCAATAACAACAACAGAGACGGAATATGTTTGTTCATGAACCGTACCTCTTCTGTGCCAGGACGACGTAATGGTATTGACTCAGAAAGCGCTGTCGGGTTCAATTTGAAGTCTGTTATCGGGTTTGTCGTCATCTCTTCAAATAAGCAAGCCGAATTCATTTGCATAAGAAGCATGGTCGGCATAGAAGAGAACCCGTGAGGAACTCACCGGTCGGCCAGACGCCAGGGGCTAGAACGTTGCTTCGGATTCCCCAGGGCGCCAAGAGGTTGGCAAGAAGCTTTCCAAGATGCGTGCAGGCAACTTTGGAAAGCGTATAAGATGGTGAAAGGATCTTGGGATCGAGACGGAAGGAGCCCGAAGACGACACGACAAGAACTTGCGAAGAGTGGTAGGGTGGTCGTGGGATCCCCAACCCAGTTGGCAAACAGAAACGCTGTTGTCGGATGTTGCCTTGATGCAAGAGATCAAGAAAGGCTACCGTGGTGTAATACACAGCAGTGCGATGTTGGGTGCGGAGGCGAGGGCGATGGTAAAGGATGTGCATAGAGGTTTCTCGCAATGCCGGCATTGTTGATAAGGAGATCGATATAACCATGTCGGGCCCTTAGAACGTCCGCGAGTGCCAGTAAGCTTTCGCGGTTAGTCACGTCACATTGGAAGGGATGAAGGTTGCCGAATCTCTACATAGATACACTGAGTCAGTGTGGAGAACGTCAAAGACCCCGACCTGAGCGATGTTCTGGGATAATTTTGCCTACACGACTTACGTTGTTCTCCTTTGCAGCCTTCTCTAACAGATTAAGTCGCCGGCCGACGATGTAAACTATGGCTCCATTATTTTCGAGGGCCGTTGCCATCATCAAGCCTATGCCTAGAGGTTATATTATAGCACAGGGCAATGAGCCAACCTCCTTCAAACGTAATTCTAACATATGGAGTCATTACTCACCGGTTGCGCCTCCCGTTATGACAACGACGAGACCATTCACATTGAAGAGATTAGCCGGATCGAACGGGGTCGCGGCAAATGATGCCAGTGGATCGGGATCATCGAAGAGAGTGGTCGAAGCATTGGATGGGGAAGGTATGCTTGAGCTCATCGTCTGGAACAATACAGCGCAAGCCGGTCGACACAGAATGATCAAAAGTTCAGCAGCTTTGTTTAATATGATGATTTTAAATCGTCCACGTAGGTCAATAGAGAGGAGTGCTTATAGAAGACAACAGCAGGAACAACCAATGACAAGTTTCAGAATACTTATACATAAATCCTTCAGGAATGATGGGGTGATGAAGTTACAGGGAGTTGCTAGATATGGTCCGTGCCTCCAGATTCGAGAGAAACCAGGAACTGTAGAGTGTAGTCTGCTTTTCTACGCCGAGCTCTTCTATTGCCACAGCACGCCAGTACGTAGACGGTTTTCGAAAGCTAGAGTCAGGTTGCAACGGAACAGTCCTGGAACAGACTTCCAAAAGGGAAAAATAACGTACCATGTGACAGATCACATCGGGCCCATTCCCTAATAAAAGTATCCCAGGATATCCTATTTCTGCGAATTCCTGCTTCTTAAAGCCATTTGTTTGTGCTCGTCCTCGACTCGACTCGATACTGTATCACTATACTGTACGAAATACTGAAAGTAACTGAATAAGTGTCAATGTAAAGCGAAGGGATGTAAAAAAAAACTATGTGGAAGGAGATAACTCTCGCTGGTTGTTGTGACTAGAACTTGTCACGGTTGTGACTTGGGTTTTTTGGTTGGTCCACTCATCACTGTTTTCAGTTCCCAAGAAATTTGGTCGTTGAAACGTTGAAGGGGAAATAGGACAGACACTCTTACGACCCACTTCAGCCCGAAAGTCACGGTAGCTCGTGGTATGCTACGTTCTAGCCCCCCCCCCCCGTTATTATACCGAGGGTAACCGACTCATCGGATAGTAGTCAGCCCTGATATGCCAATAAACACATTTTGTCAATGTATCCGAGGATAATCGATAAAGGCATATGCGGTGTCGCTGACCTTGATGAGTCTTCGACGTCTTTACCACCTCGGCTCGGCCGTCTCGAACTATGCCTTTCTTCCCAGTTTGAGCCATTTAATTTCGTTGGGTATTTGTGTGTAGCTCCAACCGTCACCTCGTAGTGACAAAGTTCTTGTGGCGGTGTTTCATGAAGGACCTTTGAGTGGATCGTGCGTTCTGTCTTTTTTTATGTTAGAAGGATCTTCCCTTCCTCGGCATCGTTTGGTGAACTGTAGTATGATCCTCGGAGACAACTTGACATAGCTAGTTTCTATATAAAAGTTGTTCGATTGGAGATCGCATATAATGGATTTGATGATAGATTCAGATATAGAGAAGTACGTATCTGGGATGATCCGTAGTACACGCCTTGCATGCCATAAACGAGTGATCTTGCCATCTTGTAATCACTGGTATGATGCCTATATGTATGTTGCTTCGAGTGGCCTTGACTTGAACTTTGTTAGGTTGTCAGGTGAATTTGTTGGAATGTGCAGAAAGCATGATTGAAGAGACATTCTTGTAATCAAGTGTAGATTATACTCACATCCAGCAATGCGCCGTAATTCGTGCCAAAGAAGAGGCATAGAATAGCGCTTTTTGCCAGAACGATATCGTGATTGCATGGTGAGGCGTTGACTTCAAGACGTCATCTTAAATGACAGTCACCTTCTAAGAATGTATGCAGAGATGGTCAGATGTCAAGATGCTCGTACGCCTAGCGAACATCTCCGAGGCTGCATATCTTCAGCCAACATTGGACGAGACATTGCTGTGATAACGTACTTCATCGATGATTTTCTCGGGTATATGCCCAGCATCGACCCATTTCCCGCGGCGTTCTTTACCTGAGAGCCTCCCACACCATCTTGCCACAGAAGTGTGAAGCACTAGTGGATGGAAATCTAGTCATGCACCATCCGTCCTGCTGACCGGGAACTTACCTCATAGCTAAAGGAGGATACCGATGACTGAAGGAAGACATTGAGGATCAGATACTCCTTCAGTGTGTTCGCCTATATGTACCGATCCGGAGAAATTCACTATCCATATTGGGAGCCTGAGGCGGATAGTGAAGGAGTCTCATGATTGCAGCTGGCCGGGTAGTCTGAATTTCGTTAGCTCGGCCATTTACAGGCATGACCCGCAGTCTGGACCCTATCGTCGAAGGAATCCTCCGCAAGGTCGAGAGCTAGTGCAAAGAAGGGAAAGAGTAATGTATCGAATCTCTGATCGCATCGTAGCTACAGCGGGATATTGTTGGCCAGGACGGCTTCCTTGAATCCAGGGAGGTTTTCGCACCACATGTTTTTCCCAGTATCAATTTCAACCGTGAGTCGGGACGTATATGAATCATCTTCCGTGAAGGATGAAAAACTTGACAACGACTCCTAATCAATGAAAAATCCTTCGTGGAGATCTCTCAGCCCTACAGGATTGGCACTTTCTTGAAAGAGTGTAGTATAAGCCTTTAAAGTTGGAACTCTTGCCAATGTGAAGCTTTTTGGGCGCGCCAGTAACAGATGGCCACAGAATGGGGAATCGAGCATACTTCCATCTTCTTCGTGGCATCTGGGAGAAAAATCTTTTGCCAGCCTCGAGAGGCCCAGCGATGCTATCCTCGGAGATCCTGTTCCTTACTGAAGGTCAATCAGAAAGACATGACATCCCCTATAGCCAGAGCTACTGTCCAAAAGCCAGAATTATTGGGTCGAGTGGCGAATTACGATAGAAAGACCCAACTTGACCTTTACATGGAGAGTTAAGTATAGTGATTCCAATCAGCAGACGCCACCAAGTGGATGCCGTACGATACATCGACAGAAGCACAGATAATATTTGCTAGAACATGTCGTTTGGTAGGATCGTCACGAGAGGCATCGGCGAAGTCTTTATGACAATTAGCATAAATGTATTTGAGCAAGAAAGTGGGTGACCATCAGTTCTGAGCCTCCAGTCTGGGTTATGCAGTTGTCAACATGCCAGGTATATCTTCAGACGTGGTATCTGTACGGCAACCATGAACAAAAGAGCCAGGACCGTTCGTGTTTGTTGGAGACTTGTAGACCTCAACGTTCAAGCAGGGTCAAACATGTTGGTTGTGGCACAGCGCTCAGATCAGAGCTGATGTGATCTGATAAGGACGATCGGTCCGCCACTCCCGACGATGATCGAAGAACGATATCAGTTCTTGAATAGTATGGATAATCTTTGAAATTGTGTTAAGCCGTTAAGCTTTGTACAAGAGAAATCATTATATGTATACAAGTCCGATGCTGATTCCCTTGATTCTTATCCTTGTGATCTAATGTGTATTTGGAAAAATATTCGTCCATTCCACAAAAGTTGCGTCTAATGCTTAGATCCGCCAGCAAGGTCTCTCGCAAAGTGGAAGAAGTCAACGCTCGAGGCATTGACACCGTATTTGTATATCTACATAGCGTAAGATAAGGTCATATACAATAAAAAATCAAGAACTTACAAAGCGGGACGCAACATAACTTGAGAAGAGAGCTTTCTGATAGGGTACTGGCAACCTCTCCAGCAGCGTTTCCAGCCCGATCTCCTTGACCAGTGTTTCGGGGATCGCACGAGCCATCACTCCCTGTCGGCTCGGCTTATCGTCGAACAGATCGGACGCCTCAAGTTCGGCCTGGAGATTGTTGAGCGTTGATGAGAGCTCGTCTGAGATGGTGGTGCGGGGTTTGGCGCCGTTGAGTCTGGCATGCTCACGCCAGATACATTGGAACTCCGCTGCCGCATTCTCAGCAATCTTGTCCTGAACGTCACGTACGTAGCTCTTGTAGAACTCGGAAGGTTGGCCGTCCTTGAAGACCATGAGATTGATGTACTCGTCGGTGGAAAGTGCAAGACCGGCAAGAACTTCCAAAGAAGAGCTGGTGACACCACCCTTATTTGCACTTGAATCTTTGAACAAGACGACTTTGCGCTTCTCGAGGTGGAGACGTGCTTGTTGGGTCAGGAACAAGTTGGCTCCTTCGACGATGTACTTGAAGTGAGGTTTGCCCTCTGAGTCAACTAAAGCAGAAACATTCGAAATATTCACGGCTTCGGGTCTAAAATGGAATCATCAATATCGGAAGATACTCCAAGAATTCTAACAAACCGGCCACCACAGGGTACGAAAATGTCGGCCTTGAACCGCAAGTGAGCACCGTTGCGGAAGTCAGTTCCATCGAGAACAACTTCTCCAGCTGGGGGTTAAGATGATTAGCTATCCAGCGTCCTCAACGTGCGAAAACGACGCACATGGTAGCTTAACATCTTGGTCTTCAACCTTGACGAGATAACCATCCTTACTCAACTTTGAAAGATCAAAGTGGCTGACTGGCACGCGGAGATGGGCTAAGCGGACAAGTTCTTCACGATTAAGGCCTGCAGGGTCGGCGAGAACACCGCTACCGTCGATGATAGCAACCGTCTTGTCACTTGATAGCAAGATTTCGTCTACATTGGACAATAAGCAACCACAGATATGGTTTTCATTAATGAAACTTACTTGAGCCTAAATCACCGTCTAAACAAACAGTGCGAATAATTCTCAGCAATGTTATCATACGAGAAGCAAGATAAGGAAGGGTACGTACCCGGACCTCCGGTTTGGACTTTCGTAACATTCTTCTCCTGAAGCCCGAGTTGTTTATAGATACCTAACACATATTGCCGGATTGACCTTGAAGTCATGCCGTACGTGTCATGTGGAATTCCACCGAGCTTCGCTGCGCTCTTGCCGGTGGTAAATGACTTCCACCACGTCTCTGCACCACGTTCACGCGCATGCACTAGATCATAACCATTCGTGTCAGAGGCAACCAGTTTTGCAAGGATTAAGAAGAAACAGGGCACGCACATGCAGCCCAGTCCATCATGTCCGCGGTACCTTCGTCCGGCCCCAAGAACAAGATCTCGGGCTTGCCGTACAAGTCGACCAATTGTTCTTTGATACCGGGCGTCTGACCTGGAATGAGTAGATCGATGATTGCCTATACAGATTACCATCAGGTACGTTTGGACAATTGTTATGTCGACCTTGTACTTACATCGACATACTTTTCGAAGCAGCGTCTGGGATTGGCGCCGAGCCTGCGGATGGAACTTAGCAGATGGATCGCTGTGAAGTTTTGGCTTTGACGAACGAGGGGAGAATGGTACCCTTGGCACCACCTTCGGGAATATCCTTGTTTTTGAGGTTCTGAGTCGATGCTAGGTTGTAGTTCTCGTCGAATAGCATCCTCTGGTTAATGGAGTAGTTCCTAAAGGAGTTCAGGTTAGATGATGACCTGTGAAAGGAGAAGACCCGTTACTCTTTGTTGCGAGACATGACGAGGCGAATACCACCACGGGCGACATCACGGAAGCGGAGATGGAAACCTCGGAAGTCGTTTCCTGAAAGAGGACAGCAGTGTGAACAAGGTAATATTGAAAGATCACGGTTACCTACCAATAACGATGAACATGCCAAAGGGCTTCCTGGGATACTCGATCTCAGGCAAGAAATCTGGAGCCATACGGAATGACAAAGCGACCTTCGTTGGCTGGTAGAAATTGGTCTTGAGGACATGCCTGATTGTGTACATCAACATCGAGATATAGCCATGTGAAGGACATCGACCAACTTGTTGAAGATCAAAAAACTCTCAAGAACTTGCATCTCATGCTTGTTGTGCGCAGTACGGCGAATCTTATCATATAGCTCTGTATCTGTAAGCGGCTGAGTCGTCTGCAGGCGCTGGTATGACAACGTAGGCCTAGATTTTTGAGTTTCACGCGACAAGAAGCAGAAGATCTTTCCTTACATCAACTGCGAGGCGTCATCCGCACCTGGATAGTGGGTCATTGCGAAGTTCACATAGAGAAGGCGGATCTGCATAAGATCAGCGCGTTGAGGATCTTAGGGGCTAGACCAGTGACGATAAAGCAGGGAACATACCAATTCAGGATATGTGTGAATGACCTGAGCGATGCTCTCGCGTGTAAAGGTCTCCTCGCGGAAACGGCGCTTAATGTCATTGAGAACCTCTGCATGAGTGGGATCATTCTCGTTCAGAACGTTCTTAAGATGAAGGTATGCTGTCCCAAGGCGGTTGCAGAAGTGTTGCGCAAAGATCCACCCACAATCTATGTCAGATGTTTCTTGTTAGTGTGTATATATGGGAAGGGAAAAGTTCCGACAAACAGGCATAAGTTGCTTCTTGTACCGCGTGACCACCGAGTGCCTTCGGTAGGAAAAATGGGTTATCAGGCAGGCAGAAAAGAAGGGAAGCTTCCTTCATGACTTGGAAAATGGAGTGTTCGATGGGAGGAGCATTTGCACCTGGAAGGGGGTTGAGGTAGAGGGAAATTATAGTAACGCCGTTCGAAAATTGCTCTGTGCAGAATGTCGCATTACTGATTAGATTCAAATCTCAAGACTCGGAAAGTTTGACGTACCGACGTATTTGCGAGCGGAGTAGAGGGAATAGAAGTGGTAAAGATTGGAAAGAGCGCTGATCACCAAACGTTGGGCTATATTCTGGAAGTGGACATGTAATAACGAACCTGAAAAACTTGGAAGTCCCGCCCATCTTGTATCCAATGACAAGGCGGCGCTCGCGCGTGCCTTCAACTTCAAAGACTTCAATGACAGGACCGTAGCGCCCTTCAACGTTCCACATGACTTTTTGATATATTTCAAGGGTATTTTGGGTGGCCTTTTCCAAGAAGACGGTGTCAGACACGGTTCGGATATCCGTCTTCTGGCCATTGGCGGGAGGTGTGTATGAAGGCAACTTGCACTTCGTCACGAAGTAGCAACGCAACTGTTGAGAAGCTGTCGCAGAGATAGAGCCTGCTGAACGGAACGTTTCGAGGCGGAATGCATTCTCGGGAGTGGAATGATCCAGAAATTGTTCATCAATTCTGGAACGGAATTGTATAAGGGGGGACAATATCAGGTAAAGAATGTGATTTGAACTTGCCTTGCTTCGCAGGTCGAACCTGGGCCTTCGGTAAGAGTTAAACCTGGGGGGCTGGTGTGGATGAATGTTGCGCCATTCTCGTCGACTTTTTCAAGGTCAATGACGAGTTTGCTCGGATCGTGTTTGGTATAGGCCAAGATCTTGGCACCAAAGAGTGCGATGATATGATCTGAGATAACAGCGCGATTTTCATTTTGGAAATACGTGTCGTCGATGCCTAGGTTGGTGTAGAACCAATTGACTTCGTTGGCGACGAGTTCGCGTGGAATAAAGCCCTGGGAACGAAAGAATAATGATGTCAGAAGATAACCGTGGTGATGCCACTAGATAAGCGAGTCGGACCTTGGAAGCGACATCTTGCTCGACGAGAGCGTGCTGCTCTTCCTTGCCCTTGAAGACTGGAGTTGTATAACCAGGCAAGTTCTTGACTCTGTTCAATGAAGTATCACTAGAATTACGCGTGGACGATGGCTTCAATGATGCGAGGATATTAGGATCCAACTGAGTTGGATTTCCTGAGACTGGTGTGGACATTGTCGATGGCTATGTCGGTGACGAGGGCGATGAGTGAATGTGTTACAGAAGAGAAGAAGAGGAATTTTATAAATGTGACGAATGCTTACGTATATAAATAACTCAGGACTGCAAGTTCCGAGGCAGGCCTTAAGTAACTCTGCTCGCCACCAACGTTCAACAACGGAACATGCATCAGTTTCATATCTCTCGGCATGAGGATTGACCCTTCCAGGATCTTTATATGTACCTCCGTAAGTAATTTGCCCCTCAAACGTGTTCAGTGATCCTGTCCTGGACAGTCTGTCTATTTTTTTCGTAAGCTCCAATATTGCCGTTCAATTCCCTTCCGAATAGCAATAACTTCTACTCAGATGTTTCTACAGAGAAGCCTTCATTCGCCACGTCCAGCTCTGTGCACCTCTCGTCCATCTTTAAAAACCCCGAAGTTTAATAAATTCGGCACATACGTAGCTTCGAGTCAAAAATGCGCCGGCTATATGTAGCGTGAGCCGACATTTACAGTCGATCTTCCCATAACAGATGGCTCCTCCGTGGAAGCCAAAAAGTACATATCGGCCATCAGGGGATATCGTGGTATGGGGGATATCGTGTATGGGGGACTGTCGCGTCCTGTCACATCCTGTCACTAGGTGTATTCTAAGGTCTGAAAACAGTCAAAAATAATATCGATGTTAATTTGTGTTCGAGTGTGATGAGGTTAGGTTCATATATTGCATGCCTTATGCATTAAATTTTTTCAAAAATAACCGATTGGTGCATATTGATCAGTGCGGGAAACTTTCATAATCAGCCCTTACAAGGGAATAACGCCCCATCCTTGCCGAAGAATTGCCAAATTAGTACAGAAAAACATCCCATCAAACCTTTGTGTGATAAAAAGACATCAACAATCCAATCTCAGAACACCATATATGGTAAATCATCGGTTATGACCCCCTCCCCAGACCCTAGGTTAGACTGTATAATTTTAGATTTCACGGAACTTGGGGTATGTCCAGGTCCAGATCTGGGGTAAGTAATTCTTCATGAGCTTGCAACCGGTACCTAAAATGGTCCGAAGCGGACAGCGCCGACACGGAGAAAGCGAACATTTGGAAGTATCTACTATCGAAGCTCCGAGTCATTTTGATCTTGAATGACAAATCATCGAATTACTCTCACCGGAAGAAAGCCACATGAGTACGGATCATCTTGCTCACCCCGGACTCCCGGCGTACATGCAGGTATGTAATGAATGGTAGGTGAATCGACTCTTGTATTTCAAGCGGTATAGGCGAGGATCCACGTCATACTTCCACGAGAACTCTCA
>JAGGAS010028290.1:7502-18087 GCA_017657355.1 Termitomyces sp. K1Ac | reverse complement strand
GACAGAATGCAAGAATACCGAAGGTGTCCAGGACTCAAAGGATCAAAGAACACTACTCGAGAGACATCAACACTCCGAGACGAGTCTGCGAGCTGTTCGAGCCTCGTATCATAAGGAAGCTTTTTGTAACATCGCTGAACCCACAGTTGGATTCCAGGAGTGTTGGTCGTTCCTGGACCATTTTGTACCGTGTCAAGCAGGGTAAATATTTCCATTGTAACAATAAGGGTCCCGATGAGTCTCATACAAAGACATATCTAGGAAGCCAACTGGTAAAGAACAGAGCGAAGGAATGAGACCAACAAGTTTAAGTCTTTAGAAGAAAACAGAAGGAATTCAGCAAGCAAGCAGGGTCAATTGTTACAAGCGATACCAGGTACATTGATGGCTACCAGCCTTATCTTGACCTCTTCCATAGTCGTATGGAGTTCAAGATTCTCTGCGCTACAAGTACGGGAGGCGCAGGTGCTTCTTGTTGCGCCCAAGGTATTTAGTCGTGCAGCATGGTTGCCCAAGATCAAGTCAGTCACACGTCTGTTCTCCTACTGTAGGGTCGTTCACGAGATGATTTTTGTCTCCAGAATGACTTTAGCATCGGAGCTCTATTGCTTCCCTAACATTCCTCCAAATCACAAGACGACCGCGTGTTTGTTGAGGGTGGCAAGGATGTTACGCACCTCAAGTTGTACGCGTGATGGATGGTGCCTTTGTCATTTTCGTCGCCAGACTCCAATCGTTCTCGGCATTCGTTCAACGAGTCGAGATACTCTACCGGCGACTTCTGGTAAATCTCTTCTTGATAAGCAAGATCGCCAAAATCGGAACTTCCAGGAAAACTGAGAGACCAGACGGCGTTGCCATTGGTGAAGCAGCAGCTGATGAAGAAGCGGTAGCGAAGTAGCATAGTATTGGTCATAAGAGGAGGTATAACAGACGGCTCACAGTCAGCATCGTTGGTAGTAAGGCTCGGCTTCGTATCCTGCACTATATGTGGCGTTGAGTAATCCGGTCGCGACCCAACCACTGAAATTCCTAATGCTCTGCCCTCGCCGTTTGCTTCGCACCCAAAGCTGTCAGATCTCCGGTGATGGGCATACGTTTAGGCCTGACCCATCCTGCCGCACTATCTGCCATCGCCCCGCGCGCCAACTTGTCGTCTTACGATTGCTTGTACTGTGGCCAAGATTCCTATGAACTTTCCAGACAAATTGATATTGAACTTGCATTACGCAGAGAGGTGTTGATGATATTTCGCATTCCTGCAATGTGCCATTCTACGACGTTGCAGAAGTACTCATAGTCGAGACTCGATGTAGTAGTACTGTGTCGCAACAGACCGCTGAGTACCCTCTTTGAGTTGGTTCTGATATGTGAGCGCTGCACACGAACATCGAAGATGGCCGGGTGATCCGTGCAGGGGCCGAAGCGCAAGTCCGATTGTCGACACGTGAAAGAAATATCCACTTCCGAGCTCCGAACACTCTTCCGCAACCACGATGAGGCCCTCTGCAATCCGTCTCCTCAACATTCTCGTCCCTGTTAAACGGTGAGCATCTCATTAACTAGATTGATATTGTAGGCTGCTTATACCAGAGTGCAGGGCTGTTGACTACTCTGTCAAGATCCGTGTCAACCCCCAACAGACTGGGGTTGACCTCAATGTCAAGCACTCAATGGTAGGCTTTTTTTGAGTTAGAATACAACAAGTCATAATTCAATATCGTAACCTCTAGAACCCGTTCGACGAAATTGGTGCGTTTTGTATTCTGTGTTGACCCGCATGCCGACTTGACCGTCTGTCTGTTTTATAGCGGTAGAAGAGGCCGTTCGTATACGGGAACGCCACAAGGACCAAGTCAAGTCCATCAAAGCCGTGACGATAGGCCCGCCCAAGGCCGTCGAGACCCTCAGGTCTGCGCTCGCGATGGGCGCCGACTCGAGCATCCACGTCGAGATTCCGGAGAACGCACCCGCACCGGAGCCGCTCGCGGTTGCCAAGACGCTCCGCGAGATTATCAAGCGCCAGACGGAGGGCGTCGACGTCGTGATACTTGGCAAGCAGGCTATTGATGACGATCTTGGAGTGACGGGCCAGATGCTTGCGGGGCTGTTGGGCTGGAGTCAGGCGACGTTCGCGAGCAAGGTTGAGATTGACCATGCGAAGAAGGAGGCGTTGGTCACGCGTGAAATTGACGGTGGAGGCCAGGAAATCAGGTGTCGTTTGCCTGTGATTATCACGACGGACTTGAGGTGAGTGGCGCTGTGGTTGTATTCAGACGTTAGCTCATTTTCCTCGTGAAATCCAGATTGAACGGTATGTGCAATCCATTTCACAGCTATGACATTTGTTTTGTTAATTTTTCTCCACTCAGAACCCCGATACGCGTCATTGCCTAATATTATGAAGGCAAAGAAGAAGCCTGTGGAGAAATTTACACCTGCAGATCTCGGAATCGACTTTACGCCACAGCTCGAGACTATCAAAGTGACGGAACCCCCGAAACGTGTCGGAGGTAGCAAAGTAGCAAACGTAGATGAACTTGTAGCAAAACTAAAGGAGGCTGGCTTTACAGCTGCGTAGAGTTGTTGTTGTAGACTTCAGCAATACCCCAAACACGGAAAAGTACCTGAGCGAGAAAGGGATTGAAAAGAAGGGATTTATTTGTATTGTATCAGAGTCCAGTCTACAGGTTTTTGCTTATTAATTACATCATGGAAGAGGACAGACACTAGTTGGATATGAAGGAGAGGGCAGACACGTAGACGAGGGGGGAAGAGGAGAGCTACTACAGCGGAGAGAGCATGACAAGAGAGGGATTAAATAGAGTACGGAAGACGACATTAGCAAGGGAACGAAAAGATTAAAGGTGGCAAAAACGTCAGTCGTTAGGCTTCAGCTGCGTTGTCGAGCGAGACTCCCTGAGAAGGGGAGGTGAGCGTTCGGTATGTAAAGGAAAGAGGGAGGCAAGTATGTACCTTTGACCGACAGGCTGGACAGTTATTTCTGCCCGTCTCAAGCCATTTGTCAACGCAAGATTGGTGGAACGCATGCCGGCACTTCATCACGCGGATGTCGTCCTCTGGCTGGTAGTCGTCCAGGCATATAAGGCACTAGAGACAAAAACTCAATCAACATGTCATGCTTGTGAAGTAAGAATTACGCACGCGCTCGGTACAATTGGAAGATATCCTCTCCTCTTGTTCGTATTGCTTGAGCTGGGTCGATTTGATAATCTCGAGCCCGGATTTTTCAATGTCTTCTTTGGTGACTGTTGGCGGCTTTGAATGACCAAGCAGGTCCGCGAGTTCCCTGGAAAGCGGTAAGTACGTTCACGACAGGACAGGACAAGAAAAGAAAACTTACAAAAGAGCCTCGAGAGACGCAAGAGTCTCGGGCCCACCGTTGAGGATACTGTGATTCGGAGGGTAATATCCTGGAACTAGATGAGAAAGACATGCGATGGGAACAAGAAAAGTTGACGTACCTCCTATCACGTATATCAAAAACGTCCTGGACCCAGCGCTTGTTGTTACAGAATTGCGATTTCTCCTTCCCGGGCGCAGATTCCGGAACGCCTCGGCGGCACGCGAATGCCAGCCACGACCACGGGTGCCTTCTGCAGGCGCAGGCGCAGGTGCAGGTGTAGGCGGATTTTCAGGCGCGGGCGGCGCAGGGTCCCCAGGCGCATTGGTGGTTGTGGTTGTGGTTGCGGTTGTGTCGGGAGCCTCTTCGGTGTTGTTGTTGTTTGCGTTGTTGCTGTTGCTGTTGCTGTTGTTGGCGTTGGCGTTAGCAGCACCGGGTGGGTGGGGCCATCCGCCAGCGACGGATTGGACGCCGACGACGATGACGGGCACGACGACGTGTGTCTGGCCGTGTGCACGACGTGGTGCGTCGGGAATGTCGGCGTCGAAAAAGGGCAGCTCGGCGAGCGTCGGGTCTAGTGGGAGAGGAGGGGGAGCAGTGCTAGGTTGAGGTGGGGCCGGTGAGTGCGTGGGTGAGTTTGCAGTTGCGGTTGCGGTTGCGGTTGAGTTTGTGTTTGTGTTTGAGTTTGAGTTTGAGGTGGGCAGGAGGGCGGTGGGGATGCCTTGGCCGGGTTGGGCGTTGGGAGGGACTGAGATGGGTGCGAAGCGGTAGAGCCGCCACCAGTTGATGCGGCCTTGGGCGTCGACGTCGGGGAGGGAAGGGCGTGCTGCGTTGGTAGAGGACAAGGATGGAACGCGGGGAGGTTCGTCTTCGTGTGCGTCTTCTTCTGAAGCGTCCTCGAATTCAGAATCAGAGTCAGAGTCGGAGACTTGGCCCAGGGCAGGCATGTCGTCGAATAGAGGGTCGATGACCTCGGCGTCGTCTTCGTCGTTTTCTTCTTCGTCTTGAGAAGTCTCTTCGGGTTCAGGCTCGGGTGCAGGTTGTTCTGGGTCCGCTGCGGGTGTAGTGTCGGCCGGTGCAGAAGGAGGACTCAGTGCAGCACGCAAATCAGTCTGTAGATCAAGCAAGAACCGTTCAAAGCTGCCTTCGGCGGGCGGCTCCACAGGGGTCGCTGGTGCCGAATTGGCAACTGTTGTATTTTGGGGAGTGCTGGTGCTGGTGTTGGTGCTGGTAGTGTCACGCGACCCAGGGGGGGATGAGGTGTTTGTGTTTTCGCTGGCAAGCCCGAGACCGAGATTGAAGGCACGAGCCATCTGCCCAAAGAGGTGTTCTCGGGGGTCGGAGGGGGTGTCTGTGCCTGAGGCGAGGGGTGAGGAGGGTGGGGAGGTGGGGTGGGGACGCAGGCCGAGACGCTCGCGGATGCCGCCCCATGCCTGGCGCAGACGGTCGGCGGGTGTGGCGTCGAGGCCGGAAGTGGGTGTGGGTGATGTGGGGCGGGGAGTAGATGGCTCGGGGGCTGGCGAGGTGCCCATGGTGGAAGGAAGCTGCAGCGGTTCGGTTGTTCCTGTGAGAAGCGATGCGGCGGTCGCTGCTGCTGCAACACTGGAAAAAAAGAAATCGTCAATAAGGAGTCTGAAAAGTGAAAATAAAACTTGCCTGAGAAGAGTACCGAGCACGTCGATGCTGCCAGAGGAAATTGGGCCTGTTTCTGTGTCTGTGGGCGGAGGAGCGGGCTCTGGGGCAGGCGGGGGAGTGTCGTCTGAGGCTGGGGGAGTGTCGGGGGTGGTGGATGAGGACGGTCTGGATTGGAGAAGAGTAGAAAGGCGGTTGCGGGAGCTGGGTGGCGTCGACGACGAGCGTGGTGGCGCATCAGAAGTCGACCGAGGAACATCCGTCGTGTGCACAACGCCCTGAACGACGACGAGCGTGCCCGGCGGTGGGAATTGGTGCTGCCCAGTCGTCGTGGCGGGCGCCTGGCCCTCTGCGCTCTCTGCGCTTGCTTCAGCTGGCTCAGGAGTCGCCGTGGCAGGCGCCTCAACGGCGTCGTGGCTGTCTTCCACGGCAGTGGACTCGGACACAGGCGTAGATGATGGCTGATCGCTGCTCGAGCTGGCTTCGCCTTGTTGGGCGCCATCATCGTGCTCGATGCCCTCACCCTTTTCATCTATGGGCCCCAGGGGCAGCGTCGCACTTGACGACGACGAAGAAGAAGAAGAAGAAGAAGAAGCCTCTTGTTCTGGCTGTTGTTCTGGCTGTTCTGGCTCTGGGGCCTTTGACCAGCGACGTGAGCTGCGCCAGGACCTGGATTTGCGTGGCCGCTTGTTGACGGTCACCGGGGGCCTGACGAGGTTGAGCAGGCTGTTGCGCACTGTCCTGCGCAGCGACGATCCAGGCGGGGGTGCAGCACCACCGGCAGTCGACGATGACGCAGAGGCGGCCGGGTTGCTGCTGGGGCGCTGCTGCCGCGATGAGGTTTGGCCCATGATAACGCTGTGCTCGCTGTGCTGCTCGACGAGCTCGATGTGCTCGACGTCGACGGCGTCGTCGTCGTGGTCGCAGTTAGAGAATATGGGGTTTGCCGGCGTTGCTGCCGATGAGTAACCACAATGTCAACCAGTGTCAACACTGCATTTGTTCCCCATTTGATGGTTATTATAGTTTCTACTACCGTTGCTACAGATCTATTAACCCTGATCCTCCTGCCGCTGTGCATCTCCACACTTGCTTGTCCTCTGCTCGCCGCAGGACAAAGCCGTTCTCGCTGCCTGCAATGAAACATGCTTCCGTACTCAGCGGCTGATCATTATCGCTATCAATTATATCAGGCAAACTTTCCGAACATGCCAGGAACTGGATGCCGCTTTTGGGGTGTGCCTCGAGCGTCATTGCGGTTTTTGGGAGGTGGAAGAACTAAAGACACTAAGATCATGGTTCAACATCAAAGTAAACGCAATACCTGAACCAAAGTGCCTTGAGGGGGCGCCACGTTCTGTGGTTCGAGGGAGATGTTTCCTCGTGATGGATCGCCGGCAGTGATACGGTACATGAACGTATCGGTGCCGAGCAAAAACGTCTCGTCGTCTTTGGCGGCCATGTCGATGCCACTTTGCCGAATGGCGGCAAGAAGAAGCTGCGCGGGACTGGTACCGTTCAGGCCGTTGATCATGTTACCTTCCCGCCTGAGCAGAAAATAAAATAAAAAAAAGTCTATTTATTTGATGGAGATGGGTGTTACGTACCGAGTGATGGTCATGGGGGGTGAGATGGGGATTGTACCTGTGAACGACGTTTTGATGGTGTTCATGGGTGTTGTCAGTGCTACGCCTACAGCACCAGATTCGTAGATGGCGTCGTTGTGGAAGAGGGTTACGGGGCGTCCAGTAATGAAGGGCGTGGAAGATGCAATCAGGCCGAGCTAGTAATAAGAAAGAGTCGGTTGTTGTTCCATTTCAGAGGCTAGGAAACGTACGCTTGGAAAGGGTGATAGAGTGTTTAAAAGGCCCTCGGGAGCATTATCTGTAAAGTAAACGACCCCGGTTGGTCTGTGCGCGTGTTAGATGGTTCAATGAAAAAAAAAATAAAGCAAACTCACTGGATGTTTTGTAATGCAGCAGGAAGTGGGTACTTGGTGTTGGCCCAGTCGCTGTACTCTTCTGCCTCATGTTTCCTGTGCCAGCGGCCTACCTGAGGAGCAGCACGGCCAGGAATAGTCGATCGAAAAGCAACAGCAGAGGGAAGAAAGGCGAGAGAACAGGAAATACGAGAGGGAACAAGGGGAGCAGCGAGGCAGCCGACGGAAGAGTGTGAGAGGGTGGTGAGGCGGGTCACGAGACTGGACAGCGCAGAAGGAGGAACATTGGGTGAGAGCGCAAAGAGAAGTGTCCCTGACGACGCTGCCAGCAAATCGAGGTGTCGCAGTAGACTACACGCTGAACGCGCGAGGATCGTCGTCGTACGGATCATCACCTGACTACAATGCTCTGGATTGCGTACGTTCGATTTCTCACATGCTCAATCGTTTCTAACGCACTCTAGTGTCCCCGCTGTGCTCATCGTCTCGGCGTACTATGCACGTAAATGGTACAACGCACGCCAGCTCAGACTGTATGGTATCGGCAAGGGCGGTTCGTCGGCTTTGCATCCTCGATTCTGACTCGTGCTTATTCCTTCTACTTAGCCCCTGGGTTCCAGACCAACGTACGCAAAGTGCGTATAACGCCCGCGATTGCGGCAAGGTTGCAGCGCGGCGAGGATGTGAGTCCCGAGGAGATTGCTCGTGCTGCTGCAGAGGCAGAGGCAGAGGCAGACGAGGAGCCGTATAATCCTCTTGCGGGGCGTGGTGTTGTTGAGGAGGTGCAGGACCACGCTACGGAGGTTAATGAGTGGCTTCCGGAGAGTATCACGAATCCGAAAAAGAGATCTAAAGGGAAGAAACGGTGATCTGTATCTATTCTATGGCGCCACGCGTCCTGCTGTGGCGCTGCTTGCTTCCAAATATAATTGTAAGAGCGCAAGTGCACACATGATATATTGCTACATAGTACCAACGGTATTTTTGTTTTCTCTTACACAGCACAATCTCAACGGAACAGACGTTGATGATGCATTATAATTTTAACCACGGCCCATGCCGATAAGGTTCGGAAGATTGTCACACATTGGTCGTGACATTCCGTGTGACATCTCGCGCTCATCGTTGCAAACGCCGACGACCAAGAACACGTTCGACAACGCGATGGTTGGCGGTAGTGGCTGGCAGCACGATTATCAGCAAAATCAGTCAGGTCAAAGACATCAAGACGCTCATTTCTCCAGAGCTGCTTCAAATTCAGTTCATGATGCACAAGCTTTGCTTGCCTCCTACCCAATGGCATCGGCGAACCCTACGAATCACGGTCAGTCTGGACATTCTGTTTTTGACTATAAGACCTCTTTTAATGTAAAAAAAAAAACAAGTCACCCGGCATCTAGGGAACATGACTCTTACCGCTCAACCACCGTCGTTTGCTCAACCAAACTATTATATGGTTCAGAACGGAGGATATCCGCAGGGGAATCCACCACCGTATACTGAATATGCTCAGGAACTCGCATACATCGGTTCACACCGCGGTCACAGCAACGATAACTATTGGAACCAAACTAGAAATGACGCCGTGAGCTTATTAGGGGACCAGGCCGGCCCGTATGTTGTTTGACTACTTCGAACCGCTTGTTCTGGGCTCACTGTCTTTTAATCAGATCGTACTCTTACCAGGAACCCGCCAACTGGGTCCCGTCGCAGGCCTCTCTTCAACAACCGAATTATCAAACAAACTCACTTACACAGGCTCTGTTCCGACACACGGCACCTTCCACTGCGTATCCTACGCCTCCTCCTCCAGGAATCGTCAGCTCGTCGTCGTCGTTGGCGTTTGCGCTCGGACGACCGCCTAGTCCACCACGAGTGTACTCCCCGCAGCAGTCGCAGCAGTTCTTTAATAATTATGTGGAGCAAAAGGCTCGTCAGATAGATGCCGCGCAGCGTCCTGCGACGCCTCCTATGCCGCCGCCGCCGCCGCAGCCCCCGGCACAAGAGAGCCCCGATCCGCTCGCGCTGACGGCGGCTGGTGCGCCACACGCACACGCACACGCAGTCACGCCCCGCAAACGCAAGGTTTATGTCCAGATCGAGTCTCCGGCCGTCAAACGCGTGCATCTACAGTCGGCGCATAGCACCACGCCCCAGACGCCCAAAGCATCGACGTCGGGTAGTAATGTGAATGTGATGAATGTGAACTCGGGAGGCGGTGCGTTGAGTCCGGGTAGTACACAGACGACGCCGCGCGGAATTGTGAGCATGGCATATGTTGCTGTTCCACCTGCTCCGTGGTTGACGCCTACATCGTCGCGCAAGGGATCCGTCACGCATATGTCGGGCAGGGGGATGTGGAGGGGCGAGGGGTCCCCTGATTTGGGTGGGTATGGGTCTGAGGACGAGGATGGGATGTATAGTCCCAGTAAGCATGATATTGTCAAGAGCTCTGCTAGGCGTACGGGCGATCGTGATGAGCGTGGTATGCATATCGAGCATCGAAGTTTATTTTTTCTGCTGACGTGCGCATATAGTACCCCTCGAGAAACTTACGTCGCTTATTGACGACATATTCGAAGCCGAGGACTCTCTCCCATCCGAAGTTGACATTTCAGATCTTCCGCAGGACTTTTTCTCGACGCTTACGACGACAGACGTTGCGCGTCCGCTGTTGAACTCCTCGGTTATGCGCAAACTGACCAAGTACATCGGCCATGTCGCTCGGCCCATCAAGCGTATCCGCGCAGGTGTGCAGAGCACGCCCAAGGGCAAGGGCCGGATGAACGAAGTCGATCCGCAGATCTTGTCTCGCCTGTTGAAAATGTTGGAACGGAACGTCCGGGCTGGGGAGGATGTCGATCCGTTCAGGTATACGGCGCCCCCACGCGCGCAGGCGGCGTCACCGAGCAAGAAGAGTCCCAAGAAGGCGGCGAGGGGAAAGAAGGCGGATCGAAGGTCAAAGTCGAAGACTCCGGGATCAGATGTGGAAGGTGATGGTGCTGCCGAGGACCGTTCTGGGACTGCGGACGCGCTGGCGGAACTGACGGATGTCGAGTTTGATTTACTCGCAAAGGTGCTGGAGATTGCACGCGATAGTATTATTGCGGCGGATTGCTGTATTGCGTTTCTTGCTAGTGATAGGCTCACTAAACAGGTGCGTGTTTATAAACAGGCGTGGTTTATTGTTGTTCTGACTTTTTGGACAGTTGTATTCGGAGGAACTTATAACTGCGTGTTTGAGTACGATCAAAAACCAGCTCACGAAGATTGTCTATCCGTTTGTCGAGGCATCGGCTGATCTTGGGCCGCATAGCAGCGCCAGCTCGAACGTCGTGGCCAGCATTAGCCCGTTGTTGCACCATCTCGTTCTGAGCTCCTCGTCCACAGCCCAATCACATCGTCGACAACTCAGTGAGATGTTCCAGGCGCTGTCCGCTGTGTTGCCCCGAATCAACAGCTTGATCAACGCAGAGACCGTGGCCATGAGCGATGCGATCATCATTCAAGCTGTATATATCGCCATTGGACCGTTCTTTGTTGTGGACAATGTCGGCGGTGATGGGGATGGAGCAAGTGGGAGCAGGAAAAAAGCTGGAGATGGAGGTAATGTCATTTTGAAGACGTTTGGTAAAAGTGCCATGAGAGGG
>JAGGAS010028289.1:1702-11752 GCA_017657355.1 Termitomyces sp. K1Ac | reverse complement strand
ATATCTGGGTTCTTGAACAGGGCGTCCTGAACCCGACGTGCAACTGTAGTTGCGCACTCCTCTGCTCGTCCAAAACCAGACAAGCACTCCTTCCGGTATTGTGTTGCCGAGAGGCCTATCAAGCTGCTGACAGTCACGGCGCTTGTCGCGTTTATGGGCGCCTGGAGGACGACAGGCAACGCAATGAGAAGCGGAACCTTAGTAGCAAGGATCTCAAGTTCCCGGGCTATCTGATCCAGACGCTCTTGAGAGTCAATTTTAGCCGGAATCGTATGGACTGCGTCTAGAAGATCTGGTAGCGCTTGAAGTCCCTCGAAAGCGTCATCAACAACCTCCCGTGCCAACATCGTGGACTCCTTGTCTTCCATTGGTCGTGGAAGCAGGCTAAGGAGATCGAAAAGGGCGCGAGCGTCCACTGCAGCTGTGGCCGGAATAAAATGAGTAGGGGAAGGAGGACGGGAAGGAGGCAGCTTGATGTTGAACCTAGCTGGAGACGGCGTGAGGGGGGGAGTAGTTGTTCCTCGACTCCTCCTCAATGTAACAGGTACTAGGCCTGGCGAGGCTGGAGGTGAAGGGGGTACATAAGGACGATGAGCCAAAGCAACCATGCCTCGCCACACGATTGAGATAAGGAACGTGGCAAGTGTTGCTTGAGACGCGATTGGAGTGGTGCAGCGCATGATAGCCTTGACATACACGGGCATTGTCGCTTGTAATGCAATGATGGAGGGATGATACGCTGGTAACCCTTTGGTTGGGGCAGATTTGGTTCCATGGGGCGAATTTGGTACTTCGAGAGCGTCCAGAAGTGGGATTAACTCGTTACGAATTGCGTTGATCATTGGACCAACCACCCTGTTGATCAAGGAGACAAGGCCTTCACGAATCGGCCTAAGACCGTCGCCTCGTACATCCGCATCTGTTCCAAGTTCGAATTCGTCGAAGGTTTCGAGTAGCTCTCCGACAAACCTCACAATGGCAATGGCGTGTAACTGGGTGGGGTTTGGATTGGGTGACTGTACCGAGGGTACAGGCGCATGCTGAAAGGAGGAAGAGGAGATAAGAGGGATCAAATGCGCAGACAAGTTTGTCAAGAGAACAGACAGTGGGCGATGCAAAGTACGAATAATGGCTCTGCGTAGATGCGGCGAGTCTTGAGTAGCTTTAAGTTCTCTGAACATTCTTATGAATGAAACGATCGTCATTTAGGAAGCCGTAGCACTCACGATGCGATGAAACCTCCGAGTGCATGCCCGCGACCTGCTGGAATCGGTCGTTTCCCAAAAAGCTGCTCGTTCGCAGCTGCCGGACCGGAAGGTTGGGCGAGTGCCTTCGAGACTGCTTCGCTCAACTTGAGATTGAGTAATTCCAGATAGGATCCATCTTGGACGAGGGTGGTGGGTATGTTGGTCATGGACACACTTGGAGATGGCGAAGAGCGTCGGAAGCCACTGAGCGACAACTTATTGAGAGGACGAGCTGCACGCTCGAGGCCATTGCTCGAGCTGGGGCGGGAACCAGGAGGGGAGGAGTTGAGAGGAGGCGCGGAAGAAGAGTGATTGGCAGGGCGAAAGAATGATGGATGCTTAAGGACATTCATCGTTGTGGATGGGCAGGTGGGAGCGGGTTCGAATTGGTCGTTGAATCGTTGATGTTAAGTCTATTGTCTAACTGGTCTATGTCAAGGGCAAGCTCCAACCTTCGGTGAAAGACAGAGCAATTTATCCCATCGAATAATCAAGAAAAAAGATAGATAAGAGGAATGCGTCTCAGTGGGAACGCTGAAGGCCCTAAGGAGGTCGGTCCGTGTCGACGAGGAGGAATGCAAGGGGTCCGAAGAGAATTGTGGTAATGTTGTGTCTCAGAGTGCTGGAATTTGAAAACGGTTAGGAACGCAACTTGGGATGAACTAATAGTGACATACCAGTAGGGAGTAACAACCATAGATTGAGGAACAAGAGCAAGCTGTGAAGCTATGATAAAAGGAAATTTTCTATTCACTCTGGCTTTCTATATTACCGACACAACTCCCACGCCTTATGATCCGACTGTCATGGACCAATGGCTTTTGAGCCGCCCACATCATTTGACCTCATTTCTACTCATCTAGATATTTCTTTATATCAACATGCAGTCCACTGTCGCTACACCGTAACCTCCACAAACAGCTGTCGTCATCTGACTCTCTCAGGCGCAGCACTGCTTGCAACCGGGCATCCTGTCCGTGAACAATCACCTTCAAATCACCTACAGTCCATATCAGTACGGCATCCTGACATCTGATAACTTATCGGGACCCCACCTCGGTACGGCGGAAGATCCACAGGAACTAGAGTCAACCGAACATGATTCAACCTTCGCATGCGCTCAACCGCAACTTCAACAGTTCCGTTGAACCAGCCTCGTGCATCCCCATCCTCCATCGAGTTCCATAGACTCTCAAAGTCCTTACTTGATCCTGTGAGGTCTGAAGGCTCTGAGACGAAGGGTGAATCCAGACTTATCAGGTCAACCCGGGACGCCTGCATCATGTCAAAGCCTATTAAGGAACCGGGACAGACGGGTGGACATACCAAATCCTCAATAGAACTTTCCTTCTTTGAAGCGTCCTGCAGAAAAGTTTACTAACGCATCAAATGAGGCCGAGAAGTTTTCCAACCTTTGAATCTAAATCTAACTCTCGCCGACTGGCTGCCAGAGTGAGCTCCCCGGGAGTCAACGCTTGTGACAGTGGATCAGGTGACGATCCATGCAGCCTCGAATTGACCTTATTGAGAGTCTCGTGGCCAGCTCGATCCCACTGAGTGTTCTCGGTCAGTCGTGGTGACGTTGATACGTCTCGGTTGCGCAGCTTTGGTGCCGCTATAGGAACTTCATATGCGTCATATCTAAGTTTGTTTACTGAGAGTAGCTGGCTGGTTATAGGAGGGGTTGGAGAGGTAGATTGTTCACTTGGTTCTGAAAGTGCCGCCAGAAAATCGGGAAGCTATCAGAAAATCTGTGTCAGAAAATCTTGAACCTAATCTGAAGAAAGACTTGCAGAGGAAGATCGGGTCTTTTTCACGATTTCCATGAGGTTGTTTTTGTTGGCCACGAGGGATATGAATCGATCACAACGCTGGCGTTTCCGTAAGTGCACGACTAGGATCTCAAAGTTTAACTTACTTGACGAAGATGCCGTTTAGAATGGTGGCCGACGTCTATGACAACATTGACAACCGATGAGGGAATCTCATCACAGTCTGCGGTGACACGTAGCATGGCGAGTATGCAGGCATCTTTTACAGATACTGCTAGTATTCACTGGTCAGGTCTCTATTCATGGAGAATGAGAAGAGTTCGGCTCACATGTGGAGGTTGGAAGCCTGGATGCAAATCCTTCCAGAATGTCCAGTGGTCGTATAGACACTCTTCCACATTGTTCAGTAGCTATCGCCGCGATCATTACCATCATCGTCTGGGCAAGCCTCGATTCAGCGTCAACAAGAAAAGTCAGCATTGCGGTTGAAAATCCGATGCCAAAGTCAGTCCCGGCTTGGAGAACAAGTCAGACTTTCAACTAGACAATCATTGCCGACGCTCACCATGTCGTGTATAAGTCAGCACTGCATCAACAGCCGCTTCTAAGACAGGTTGCATACCAAGGGAAGCTTGTTCGAGTCGTGACAATATGTCTTTTAACTCTCGAGCATAGAACTCGCCATCTTCACCAGACTGTATTGTTATGATCTCAAGAAACCGAAGTGCTCGCTCGTTCAAGTCGTTGACAGATAGGCCAGAAGGTATATTCTGGACAGCCTGAGAATAGTAAGTTGACACAATGCCTGGGTCCACACGATGCAAAAGCCTAAGTGTCTTTGTCGACCGTGAATATGCGAGTGAACAACTGAAAGGCACGAAAAAATAATCATACCGTTTTACGGACTAACACATCTGACAAATTCAATAATTGCCCTTCATGTCTGCCCAGGCGGCCCAGGCAACTGCACGCTCGTTCAATAAAATCCTAAACCAGTCAAAGATCTCCAGGTCTCGAGCATCTGGCGAGGTTGATGATGGCACCAAGAAATTACGACGTATGATCCTTGTCGAAGGCATCCCCTCTACAGTCGTAGGCACGTCTCATTCGAGTCCAGAAAACCGCTCAATCTTCTCTAGGACCCGAGTCTTCGACCTCGAATATGGAAGATTCTTCTGCGTGTGTCAGACATCTCTGCTGACACGTTCATGGGATATGTTTCGCGTGGACCCTGTCAAGTTCGAGAGAAGATTAGAAACGATACGTTCCGGTTAGATTAAACCGATTCTCTTTGAAGTTCTTCCAAATTTACGCGAATCTTGCATATCAGAACTTTGGCGACCGACAGAGGATTTAAAGAACGCGTTCGTGAAGATATGCTTGTGCGGTTACTGGATGCTTTTGTGTGGAGAAATCACGGTCTGTTTGAAAAATCTTAGGTTATATCAATAGGGACTCTGGGACTGATTCATCCGCTGCAGATAGGCAAGAGACACATCAACTTGGATTTACCTACGTCCAAGGAATGAATGTCCTTGCGGCCCCGTTCCTTTATACAATGCCCTCGGAACTCGAGGCGTTCTTCTGCTTTTCAAAATTTATAGAAGAGTCTTGTCCCCTCTACGTCCAACCGACATTAGAAGGTGTTCATCGTGGCCTTAAGGTATATCCTATGCATGTTTGATATCACTCAGACACTCATTCACCTCAGCTATTGGACCGATGCTTGAAAATAGTTGATCCTGAACTATTTGCATATCTACGATCCAAAAATCTGTCTGCCGAGATATACGCTTTTCCGTGTATGTTCCAGTTTCCAGACACTACATTCCTGCATTTACCAAAGATTTTGTACAGCTGTGCTGACGTTGTGTGCTTGCACACCTCCGCTCAATCAGGTGCTGCAACTTTGGGATTTCCTACTAGCCTTCGGTGTTCATCTCAATGTACTTTGCGTCATTGCACAATTGCTGCTCATGCGAGATGATGTTATGAAATCCTCCAGGTTGGAAAGATTTTGACAAGCTTATCAATGTTCTGACCCCTCATGACTAGCCCAATGCGCCTCCTGCGTACATTCCCGGATCTTGAAGCACTTCCTGTTATTGGAATCGCCGTTACCCTTGTCCGAGATCTTCCTTCAGAGCTCTATGACGAACTTGTACGACATCCTTACGAGATAAAGATGACTTGATAACCTGAAACTGTATCCTTTCGCTGTGAGCGTCCTTTGTTGTAACTCATACTACTCACTTGCAAGTTGTACATCTTCATAGTATCTTTGTATCAATAGTCACGTGAAATCGAATTTGACGCCATTCATTGTCAATTTGAAAATCAAAAAGTCGGGAATCAAAAATCCAACTCATCGACTGCTTGCTACTGAACGATCATTGCTCATCCTATATACCCTGTATACTTTCATGCACTCTGACACCATGTCTAGACCTCCGTCCGGAGAACCAGGAGATCAGCCATTGGCCGCAGGCCTATGCTCTCCTTTTACCCCGAGAGGCGACGTTGACGCACCGCAAGGTACCTTCCATGTAATTCAAAATCACACACCCCTTCCTTACTCAACGTCTTCCAGAAATTTTTAGGAAGCTTAGCTTCTTTGATAAACTTCTGTCTCCTCTCATTATCCTCGTCATGATAGTTGGAGTCGTCATTGGCGAGTTTGTGCCTGGTGTCCAAGCAGCATTCGATACTGTACGTTTCAACAGCGTCTCTGTTCGTAAGTGAATATCTGCAACTGATCACGACTATTTCTTACTCACACTCCTCAAAGCCATAGCCATCGGGCTCATTATCATGATGTGGCCTACACTTACCAAAGTTCAGTATGAGCAACTTCCAAAACTTTTCGAGACGTCTCGCTTGTGGATCCACATAGGAATATCCCTCTTCCTAAACTGGATTATTGGTCCGTTTGTCATGCTAGGGGTAGCATGGGGAACACTTCCAGATTTGCCAACTTACCGAACCGGCGTTATTCTGGTTGGGCTTGCACGATGTATAGCGATGGTGATGATTTGGAATCAGTTAGCGCGAGGTGATCGAGAGTACTGCGCCATTCTTGTCATCCTCAATTCATTGTTGCAGATGATACTCTACTCTCCGTACGCCCTTCTATTCATCAACACGATCAGTGGAAGTCATGAGCCAGACATTCATGTATCCTACGGCTCTGTCGCTATATCTGTCCTCATTGTACGGTTTGATTCGAGAATGTGACGTGCATTCCAATTGACTTTTTTCTTACAGTATCTTGGCATTCCCCTAGGAGCTGGCGTTGTTACTCGGTACAGCGTCTGGTATCTGACTAGCAAGAATTTCCTTGACAATAAGTTCCTCCCTTATTTTGGACCTTTCGCCCTTCTGGGGTTACTCTACACCATCTTGGTTATGTTTGCTTACCAAGGCCACCATATCGTGCAAAATATTGGCTCGGTCTTCCGGGTCTTTGTCCCCATGATCCTCTATTTTATAATCATGTGGTCGGGGGCCTTTGCTACAATCTTCTATCTGACGCGGAGGGACACTGGAAGACAAGCCACTTTTGGGTATGAAATGGCCGTTGTGCAATCTTTCACCGCGGGAAGCAACAATTTCGTGAGTCGTCGTACTTGGATGATTGACGTCATTTAATTATTTCTCGCACAGGAATTGGCTATCGCGGTAGCCATTGCAGTATACGGTGTCAATTCTGACCAGGCACTTGCAGCAACAATTGGTCCTTTGGTTGAGGTTCCTGTGTTACTCGCTCTAACATGGGTAGCACTTTTCTGTGGTAAACGTTTGCAGTGGAGAAAGCTTGATAACATGACGGAAAGCAAAGTCGAGACATGTAGTTAGACTCTTGTCTAAGTTCTTACTGTTACTATGAAGAGACTACTTATGGTATACAAAATACAAAGCACAATTGATAGAAGGAAACAAACCTGAACCGTATATTAGCAGGTAATCTTTCGGGACATACACCCTAAAAGCGTCGTATGTTGTGTCGCGTGGTGTGCGACAAGTCCGGAGAATCTGTACGTTGGCGCGTACGAGGTCGAGTCAAGTCAAGATCGTCAGTTGCGCCACTATCGACGCGTTCGATCAGTTCTCGGCAATCCATGATGCCACCACAACATGGGCTAGAGGATCTGCTTTCACTTCGACGGTCAAGTTCCTCCAGAGGGCTGACGAAGGATTCTGGAGAATCCTCCCTATACAAGCGTTTCCTGCGTGGTGGATCAGTGATGCGATTAGTTGATGGTTCCATGATGGCGTGGACATTGGGGGGCGATGGAGCAGGTGATGGAAACGCAGGACGAAGGATGTTCATTGTATTAGCTGGTGATTGGGAAAAGGAGCAACTCGACGGCCCGGCGGACGCGGATAGTCGACTATCTTGGGAGGGATGACGGTGCTCGGAAACCATCAACTGATGGAAGCGAGCAAGGGAAGCTGATGCGATTGAAAGATTATGCATCAGCTCTGAAGAAGCATGTGCCTGCAGAACAGTGAGCTTATCAGTCAAAAAGCGAGCAACGGGCTCACTGTCTGTGAATCCATCGTTGGTGGTGCTGCGGCTTGCCCAGAACGTGCGGCGATAAGTTCGTGCCGCAGTTGCTCGTTCTCCTCTTCTGCCTTGCGGACACGCTCCTCGAGGTCAGCGACATAGCGAGCTCGTCTTGCGCGATAGTCCCTCTGCTGAACGAGAGCACGAGTCGGCGGAATAGTTAGATCTTTCTTACGACCCCTGGTCATCTTGGACGTCTGGCCGCATGTAGGAGGGAACGGGGTTGGTGGTGGTTGAAGTTCAACCGGGTGATGGCAGGCAAGGTCTCCAGTAATACTACCAGAAGTGACAATCGGCATTAATTGTGCAAGAATTGACGACGCAGGTTCCCACCTGAATGAATTTGATTGAAGCAATCAAGATTCCATCATATAGTATTGCAGATAAGCTATGTAATCCAAGCACTTCAAATCGGGACCATTCCGAAAATGTTACATGTTATCGGTCAACTTGATTGGCTTTGACAAGAATAGGATAAGGCCCATGGTATCTGACTGTGGAAAACGCTTACGAATATCTTAATGATAATGGTTCTAGATCTATCAGGATGCTATTTCCACACCCCACACTCGTCTGAACAGAAACGACAAAAGCACGTCCGCACCAGGAGTTTCTGTCACACAAAGGACGCCTGCGAGACGCCGTGCCTGCACAGCTTCTTCTGTTTCGACCTGTGCAGGCAGCGCGCTGGACTCCCAAATACCATGTGGGACATTGTTTCTTTCCAAATCGGCTTGGACTTGTGCGCGATTGGCTCCGGGTGAATAAGCAGATTCGTCCTCACGTCTGTCGACCACCAGCATACCCCGTGTCAGTTCACCCGTGCTAAGGATCAGTAAGAAAATATATGGGTAATGAAAGGAAGTAGAAGATACCGCTCTATATCAAAGACCCTTGACCTCGCCTTCCAGCCTGGAGATAATTCGCGATCCGGTGGATTTTGTATGGCGCACCAAACAGCAACGATGTCGTGAAGTTCCAGCGCGTCCTTTCCAAAACTGACCATTATCTCTCGTGTCCGTTCGAGGAATGAGCTTGTGAAATGAACCAATGACGATTTCCCCAAAGGCGACGAAGGGGCAGCAGTCGAGTCGAAAGACAGGTCAATTGCTTTGGTGTAATCCTGAAAAGGAAGTTCGTGGAATGTCGTAATGTCCAACGGAAGCAAAAGAAATCGATCAAGCGGTAGTCCTGGATAAGGATCCGGAGATAACAACAATTCCTTAACAGCATATGGGTCAGCGAAGAAATTGACTTGTCATCATTTGAGGGTCAGTCGAGGATAAACGACCGAAGAATCACACCCTTACACTCTGCAACAGGACTTGTATTTCCAGGAACATCGAGAGCACCACCCATGCACACAACTCGGCCGATATTAGCCCGGAAAAGCCCACTATCCTTTCTTATCGTGTGCGCCAGATTTGTGAGAGGACCAAGCGCGATATAGGTAATAGATCTCGAAGGATAAGAACTAAGGAGTTCCAGGGTGATGTCGATCCCAGGCTTGTCTGTCAATCGAAGGTACGGGTGATCCTCCGACATGATTCCGGGGGAAACATTCAGGTCGGGATGTCGCTCGGAAATCCCACCCAAACCGTCTCTGATAATATTGAGGTCAGAAAGAATTGATTTTGACGAGCATAAACGTACCTTCCATGGAAATATTGAGCACTGTGTAAGTCACCTTCGAGAGGGCCATGACTACCTTTCGCCAAAATAGGCTTTCGTGTCGAAGAGAAGTTTGGAAATCGATTTTGATAAGCTGGATTTCTCTTGACATGACGAGCGAGAGCTTGATAAGTTTTGAATACATTCAACCTGCAGCCGATTGTTCAGTCACACCACCCTTTCTCAGTCAACACACTGACAGAGAGGCATCAATATCAGTGTTTCCTAGAACGATAGAACGCTTAATCGAAGTCCAGATATTTGCAACTCCAAGTGCCAAAACTTGCCATAGGAAACAATGATCGCCAATATATCAAGCTCAGGGGAAGCCAATGCAAGTAAACTGTAGGCCAGTGCAATCAGGAATAGGCTAGAGTTGTGCATTACGGTGCAAGTTTGACGAACAGGGCAATAATGTCATCAACCCCAGGATCGGTATCAACTGAATCGGGAGGAAAAGTTGAGGAAGCTGGTACTACACGACGCAAAGGACTTGCTTATAACATGAGTCCGCTCTCGCATGATAGACATTTGAGGCGCACAATGGGGATTTGGGGCAGAAGCAGATAACATTAGATGTAGCCGAATTTTTGAACTTTTATGGAGCTTATGTAACACAGGCATCCAACCATCGCCACATAACACAATTCAGAAACCTGACAAAAGATGGAGATCAGCAAAGAAAACTGAGGAACATAGAGGTGTGAGTATCAGAGATCTTGGTGGAAAATATAGTCTCATTGGGAATGTACCCTCTGAAGTAGCAAATATATTTTGAAGTGCATCATATCCA
>JAGGAS010028288.1:0-18205 GCA_017657355.1 Termitomyces sp. K1Ac | reverse complement strand
GTGCCTGAACCTGTTGAACCTGTTGAATCTGTACCTTTGTCTGAGGTGAAGAAGGAGAAGGAGAAAGGGGAGACGAAGTCGACGAATCCGTTCAGTCGGCTTGTGGGGATTGATAAGGAGAAGGAGAGGGATGTGGGGGTTGGGACGACGAATGGGAGTACGAATCCGTGGGCGAGGCAGGGTGATGTATCCAGTACTCCGACTGCAGCCCCTGCGCCTCCTGCGCCCCCTGCACCTCCCGCCCCTCCCGCGCCCCCCGCACCCGTGCACAGCCCCCCAATCCGGACACACACGCCCTCCTACCACGTCGTGCGCTCCAGTGACACCGAAAGCGACTGGGAAGACATCAAAGAGAAAGACGACGATGACGACGGGGACAGCAGCGACGACGAGCTCGGGCGCGGGGGTCGCGCGGACCTTGCGCGGCAGCTGTTTGGGAGTATTTTGCCGGGTGGAGGTGGGGGTGGGGGCAGGGCGACGGGGGGTGGGTCTTCTGCGCCTGTGTCTCCTGCACCGCCTGCTCCACCCGCCCCTGCGCCGCCCGCACCGCCTGCACCACCCGCCCCTGCGCCGCCTGCACCGACGGCACCGGCACCGGCGCCCTCGTCTGGACCGAGCGACGTCAGCGCGCTCATGCGTTCTATCAAGGGCGGGATGAAGTTGCGCTCTGTCACGACGGTCGATAAGAGCGGGCCGCCCGTGTCAGGGCGGGTGCTGGGCGACGCTGCGCCTCCTGCGCATATTCTAAATGCCGGAAGCGGAAGCGGGAGTGGGAGTGTGATCTCCCCGCCGCCTGTGGTGTCCCCGGAGGAGTATGCTGATCCTGAGCCCGAGCATGAGCATGAGCATGAGCATGGTGGGATGGGGATGAGGGATAAGAGACAGTCTGTTGGGTGGTTTGCGGAGCGGGCGGCAGATCTGGGTCCGGGTCCGGGTGTGGATAGGTTGCCTTCGATGAAGGAGGAGGAGGAGCCGGTGCTCGTGCCTCCGCCGGTTCCGATCATTCAGATTGATGAGGTTGCGCCGGAGGCTGCGTCTGCTGGCCCGTTGGATGATGTTGACAAGTCTATCGGTGAGTTGTGTTTTTGTTTTGAAGAGGTGTGCTCATATGGAAGTGTGTTTAGAATACCGTGCTAGGTCTTTGTATGCGTATCAGGGTGATGGACCCGATGATCTTAGTATGTTTTGTCTACGGCTTCGGCTTGGTGTTGCTGATTTTTTTATTTCAGGTTTCGGCGAGAATATGACATTGACTGCTCATCCGTCAAAGACTGGAGGTGATTGGTGGTATGGAACATTGGTCAGCTCAGGAAAGTCTGGTCTTTTCCCCAAGACCTATGTCGATGTCGTGAAACCCCGTGCGTTGGACATCTCCTTCATCCCATTTGGTCTTTAATTTCCTTTCCTCAGGCAATGCAAAGGCGCTCTACTCGTACACTGGAGACAAGCCGGACGAACTCACCTTCGTCGAAGGCGACGAACTGACAATTATTGACCAAAGTGAGGAGGGGTGGTGGAAAGCAGAACAGGCAGGGGTAGTTTTCATCGTGCCCGCTGCATACCTGGAACTTGTTGAGGGTTAGTGAATTCAATATCTAATTGAGTTCTCCCCTTCGTTTACGTGCCGTTATAAAAAATATAGGCTAAAATTCTTTCTTTTTTTTCTGCTTTCTTTTTCTATGTACACCCTCAAAATCATACCTTTAACACGGAATGGAAAAAAATCAATCACGTCATTTCAGAAGTGAAAGCTCCCGCTGCCGAAACGATCCCTGCCGAGGAACATTCTGACAATGGTGTTACTGACTATCAGGCGAATGCTTCGTTGGACCGTGAAGAGAGTGAGGATGAAGACGGATCGGACATATCCTCTGATTACCTTTCATTCGACGAAAGCGGTGATAATGACGATGACGATGATGGCTACCCCGAATTGAAAGTAGAACGTGAAGCACGTGAGCGCGAACGACGGATGGTCCTAGAAGCCGCGGGTCTTATTGTCAAGCAGGACGAAAAGAAGCCACCTCCGCGGCCAGCACGTTCCCGGTCAACAAAACGCCGTCCTGCACCTGCCGCACCACAGAGGAAGAAACAGCTTCCTCCTATACCAGATCCTGAGCCAGAACACAATGAACCAGAACCAGAACACATTGACCATGCTACACGTCTAGATGATGCCTTTGACAGATACGAAGCCTTTAAGAGTTCACAGTCGAATCGCATGTCTATCGCCTCGTCCGTTGAGACAAATCAGACGAGCAATCGCTTGTCTGTCGCGTCGATAGACACAGCCCTTGACGGTATTCCTGCTGGAGAGCGACGTCGACAAGAGGTGTGTAACGAGTTTCAGCAACATATCTCACTCTTATCCTCTCTAGGCAATCTTTGAGCTGATAAACACCGAGTCTGCCTACGTTCGCGATCTTCAGCTAATCGTGGAGGTGAGGCACCCGCGTGTCGCTTTCTCTGATGAGTTGTCTCTAAAGAATATCCGTCCAGAAATTCTATTCGAGTATGCTACCATTGCTATCACTAAAAGAAGTCACCGTCATTTTCGCCAATGTTGAGGACATTCTCCTCACAAATACGGTGAGCTCACACAATTCACAACCATGGACTACATTCACATGCCGTCAGGCATTCTTGAGTAGTCTTGAGGAGCGGCAAAAAGAATGTAGACTTTATGTGGACCGCGTCGGTGATATCTTACTCAACCATATCCCCAATATGGGTGTCTGCATGGTAACGGCCACTATAGTTGAAAATTCTAAACGCATTGACTTGGTTGTATATCTAGGCTTATTGCGTGAATCAAGCCACGGCGATCAAGGTTCTCAAATCTCTGAGGGACTCGAAACCTGAGCTCGAAGCACATCTACGGGTACGACTTTCCTTCGGACATTACAATCTCTAATTTGTTTTCTTTGCAGCACCTTCGAGACGATGATCCAGATGTTCGATGCTTGGATCTATCGAGCTATCTTCTTGTGCCTAGTGTGTTACCACTCCAAGATACTTATATCTTTAACATGTCAAATTTATCTAAACAGTGCAACGTATAACCCGTTACCCACTGCTTCTCAAGCAGGTGCGATATTTGCATACATCACCATGCATTCATGGAGCTAAACCTTTGCTTCAGATCCTCAACCACACTGACACGGAGATTGAACAAGATAGTATCAAGAACTCCATCGAAGTTGCCGAAAAAATCCTGGATCAGATCAACGAAGCTATCCGAGACCAGGAGGGTCGGGAGACGCTGAAAAACATTTCACGGTATCTCTGGATCGGCCAAGGGTACGTTCCCGTATGGTTTGTCTACATCCTGCTGATAGGTGCAGTCGTCTGGATCTAACGGAACCCACTCGTCACATGGGTCCCCGGAAGCTCCTTAAAGAAGGACCGTTGATGAAAGCGAAGAGCGGACGGAAGCTGTATGCATTCCTTTGTAGTGACATACTGGTTCTTACGGACCAGTCGATGAAATCATTATACCGAATGGTACGTATCTTTAGCTTGTTCCTATCGAACTTCCTGTTGATCATCATGGATGAACCCACAGCCCATCCCGCTCGCGCAGGCACAAGTAAAGGAAGCAGGAAGAGGTCCGTGATAGAACTTTTTGATTGATTGCATCGTTCATGAACGATCGATTTGCAGACGATTTGACTTTCCAGGTCTCGCAAGCGTATCCCAGAGGAGGTGATGCCATCTCACTCAAGGCAGCATCTGCCCGCGACTGTCAATGTAAGTCACTAATCAACTCTATCAATACTGTCATTTACTGTCATCAGTATGGATACACGAACTTGACCATGCAGGTCGTCGCTGCCGACATGCTGAACAAAGAGCCGTACGCAAACAAAGGAGGTGATGCATTCAAGAAGAATCAAAGCAGTTCATAATCAGGATTTCTCGTTGCCTAGTTTTCTGGACTGACCGTGCTTTATTTATACCATTGCTATACCCGTTTTCCTTCAATGATATGTAGTCTTGAAACATCGGACCTGTGTGATAAGTTCGCCGGCCACCCACATTTTCGGAACTCGCAAATTTCTCCGCATTATTCCGAGTCAACATTGCACCCTACATGATATCATCAAGGTCTGTTGCGGATTCGGAGACAGACTACCCAGTGTGCATTGTGAATATACTTACAGGACACATCCAGCACAACTCAGTCTTAGTTAGCAGCTAACTGTATATCCATTTGATTTTCGCTCGGTCTCCGAGGTTTCGCTTGACCGGCCCAACCGGCCATTTTATACCCGATTAGTACCCGCGGTCTATATTAATTATGTTAAGCCCAGAGCCTAACTGACCCTTTTGACCCATCCTTCTCCTGTATCTCACATATCTTGCATAATGTCGCTGCCAAGTATGTAAATCGTCACGTTGCAGAGCATTGTACTCAAAGTGTTGCAGATCTCTCTGTTAGCTCTCTGTTCAATGTCAAGGGAAAGATTGGTCCGTAAATCTACGTCGTCGTGACTTGCGCGTGTATTCAACTGCGCATGGGACCTTATGTTTAGTTCTCGTCACTGGTGGAGGATCCGGAATCGGAAAGATGATTGCTGCCGGATTTGCGCAGAACGGTGCCAAGGTTTACATTGCAGCCCGCAAGGTGGACCAATTGAAGGAGGTACGTCCTTTCGCAGTCGAATCCAAGAAAACATTTGAATCTCGCTCCATAGGCTGCTGCCGAGATTAGCCAGGGTGCTGCGATCCCAGTGCAATGGATCCAAGCCAATCTGGGCGTACGTCTAATGCCTCGTGTATCTACATTTCATCCTGAATGTCGGAACTCGTTTAGTCGAGGGCTGGATGTGATGCTCTCGTTGCAGAGTTCAAGAAACGGGAAAACAAGCTCCATGTTCTTGTCAACAACTCAGGCATTACCTGGGGTGGACCATACAGCGACTTCCCTGAGGACAAGGGATGGGACAACGTATTCAATGTCAACGTCAAGGCTGTCTTTTACAGTATGTGTCAAACTTTTGATCGGACTGCTTCATGCTCACGCAATATGGTATAGCGACCTCTGGGTGAGTCGTGCGTGTGTATTATAGGCTGTAACTCATTAATGACTCGCGAAGCTTGACCGACTTGTTGGCCAAGGACGCTAACAATCTCGATCCCGGACGCGTTATCGTCATCTCGTCAACAGCCGCCACAGACCCCCGGGTCGAAGGTGCCCTCAGCAGGAACGGAAATGGGACATGGAGCTGTACGTCCTCTTTGCGCATGTAAATATCTTTCCAAGCTTACCTTGTTCCTCAGATCAGCCAAGCAAAGCAGCAGGTTCGTTCCCAGCAGTTTCGCACCTTATCCGGTTACCCATGCTCATGGAAACCTTAAGCTAACCAGCTCACCTCGGTCCTGGCACTGAAGCTTGGGCCTAGACATATAACGTGAGGATTTAATATTTCACGCAAGTTCCTGCCAAATATCCTACTCACATGCTTTTCTCCGCATTCGCAGTGTGAATGCCATTATGCCTGGGTCAGTTTTCTACGTGCCCTCTTTCAACATCTGCTTATGAGGTTTCCAGACTCTTCCCGAGTAAGATGACAGCATACGGCATCCAGTCCGCCGGGAAGGAGGCATGGGCGGCTGGACAACCTTCAGGTATTTCTTACTTTTTGTTTCATTCCTGTATCTATCTGACTGATCTTTGACCCACAGGCCGTTATGGTATCACTGAGGATATGGCTGGAACCGCGCTTTTCCTCGCCTCACCAGCGTCGGCTCATGTCACGGGCACGCATACAATCCTTGACGGAGGATCTCGGTATGGCGGTGTGGGTAGGTCGGCTGGGACCAAGCTCTGAAACCTTCATGTGGTTACTTAAGACATGACAAAACACCCGAGACGATTGCTCGATTTAACCGGGCGGCATATATTATTACATTGAAAGCTCTGTTCTCGGAAATAGTTTAAACACAATTGTACCGTCCATGCCTATACAGATCCAGAATTCACAAGACAAACCCACATAGCAAGCAGACAAAGCAAAGGGCAATACAAAGAAAGGTAGAGTAAAAACATCGCCCTCACCTTTTCCTCCCCTCCCCGATCGGCGCAGGCGTATTCTCATTCCTATTCTCATTCTGACTGCGACGTCCCAAATTCATCCCCGACATCCCCGTCACCACATCTCCTTGACTACCTGCTGTGCCTCCCTGGACCGTGGGCCCAAGGGCCAAATTAGCATTCACATTCCACACCGACCCCGATCCTAAACCGGGCACACTTGGAGGTACAGGAGACGCCTTCCCTGTCGCCGCAGCCCACTTGCTCTGCGTGAACACGCGCGCTTGCTCGAGTAGCGCTCTATACATCGCATTGTTGAACCCGACACATTGAAGAGCGACGCAAGCGACTTTTAGTGCACCGGCAGCATAGAGTTGTGTTACTTCGTAGATGTTTTGGGGAGAGGTGTTCTTGCGCGCTACAATAGTTTCTTTTACTATGAGTTGAGTTACCTGTGTGCACCCGATGGGTGAGTATCAGCAGCGAATGATAAGATATGACGTAAAAAGCCAGATGTTGGAGACAGAAACACCGGGTGGTAAGACAAAACAGACCTCTGTGGGAAGTGCAGCCCACTCCTTCGTTGTGAGATCGGCCAGACGAAAGGCGGTATACACGCCAGCGTAGTACCACGTCCCATCCTTGTTGAAAAAGCACTCTAGATTACAATCTCAGCATGACAATAGTGCAGAAAGAAACGAATGAACAACCAGTCGGTTTGCTCATGCGTCCAATAACGTCGACGGAGCTCCAGCGATGGGCAGTGGCAACGCGAGGGTTCGTGCTGCATTTGAAAGCGGGGGTATAAAAGTAGCCGTGCTCCTCGCGCTCGGGGCACCACATCGTCGTCGTAGCGTAAAAGAGGCGATATTGGTTCAGACTGGACAATTTGCGGAAGGAAAAACTACACGAGGCCAAATTTTGGGTACTCACGACGTTCGAAGAGACTGGAAGGCGATGTTAGGGTTGTATCATGTCGAATAAGGGTAGAAAGACTTACTCCAGACAAGGTTGAAATAAATTCTTGGATCGTTAGAGGAGGGGGGATGCTAAGGGGACTAAGAGTCTCTTCGGGTGCGTCTTCCGGAAGTGGTACGTCTGCTAGAACGGCGTTTCGTGCGATCACCATATCTGTTGGCTCGTCGGAGGCCGGATAATGAGAAGCTGGCTGCCAGGAAACCGACTCGTTAGCAAAAAGAGCGGTTGATAACAAGATCTTGTACTCGTTGTTCGAAGAAGGGGGCAGAAGTCGCGTCCACGCTACTCTGAGTGACAGAACTCTGCGATAACTGAGCGGGCGTGGGTGATTCGACAGATCTTAGAGGCAATAATTGTGGGGTGGCTCCCCGAGGGTCGATGTTGTTCTGGAAGAAGGTAAGACAATCTCTCTGGATTTGAAAATCAAACCTATAGACTTCAACAGATTTCGCAGCGTTTTCTTTCAGGGTTCTAATCTCAATTCGCAATTCAACAATCGTTCGTTCGAGGCGTGCAATTTCATCTTTCGTTTTTGTAGCTTCCGATTTCTCTGAAGGTGTAGAAGAATCCGAGATAAAAGGAGAATTTGCTCTAGATTTTATATTCTGTTGAAGAAGCTCTATGGCCGCTGCTTTTTGTCGTATGGATTCGTGCGCTTCGACCAGACGTTGAACAGTGGCATCGCGCGCCTTCAAAGCTTCAGTAGTTCGAGTGCGCTCGATAGAAACTTCGATAGCCAGTTCTGCGAATTTGAAAGGGTCCTATGCAGTTGAGATGAGTCCAGTTAAACCGCATATATAGAGGTTGTTAGTTACAGGGGCTTTGGGAGCGTCGATTTCAGGTTGGACATGAGTAAGTTCAGCCTCAGAAAGAATTATATCGGCATTCATAGCAGGATCTAGTTGAGTAATAAGAGTAGACATAGTCGCGAAACAATCGGCGTTTGTCGTTTGAGATAACGAGCAGCCATGTTTGTACTTATTTTATCGCATAGGTTCCTAGCCTCGGCACACATTCATCCGACTTCCGAGGCTTTTCGACTTTGCAACTCTCAAGCTTAAGATGTCTTTACTTGTCAAAGCCTTCGCGTCGCGACGAATTGCGCCACAATGCGCGCGTTCTGGCATTCTTTCCGCTCGATCTTACTCAGAACTACACCGTAAACCACCTCCGATACGACCCGAGCCCATAGTCGAAATCTTCTCTGGACCCTCTCGGCCACGGCCATACTACGTTAAACATCCACCTACGCGTGAACTTCCTCGTATCAAGGTATCCCATACAATTTTTGAATTTTTATCCAATCATTGACCAATCAGTAGAAACGATGGCCTACTGTTGTTGGTGCCCTTGTCTTCGGGGTCGCGGCTTGGGCTGCATTTATGACATACGTCACAAATCAAGAAATGATATCAAGTTCTGTGGTGCGGCAGATAATGAGATCTGTCCGTAACGACGAAAAATTAAGGGAAGTCTTGGGAGAAGCGATCAGGCCTCAACCGGAGTGGTGGTTAAATGGGGATCCTCTGATTCACGGCAAGGTAAATTTGATGTTGTTCATTTCATATCCTTGTGTTGACAGCATGGACGCGTCTAGATCAGTCAATTGCAAGGGAACGTTGATGTTAGCTTCCGAATCAAGGGCTCCAAAGGTGCAGTGTTCTCAAGGCTCGTTGAAAGTTGATCTAAAGCGTGGACTTAACAGGCGCCGGAACACTCTACTTCACTAGTATCCGTAAGGAAAAAGGAGTTCCTTTTATAATATGTACGTAATCTTTTATGAAAGTTTGTTGAAGTACGTTTAAAATCTTTCCAGTACGGTTCAAGGTTATATGTGACGATGGTACCATCGTCTTCGTAGATGCCGAACCTGTATAATAATAGGTTCCGAAGGCATGTTTTGCGTTTCCAGACTAGTACCTCTCACTCATCAGAGTTACCAAATGCAAATATTCCACTATCAACGTGTATGGATTTCTCTCACAAATGCATCGACTTCCAATAAGTACCGTACGCGACTCTCGGACAACTCTCGGATAACCTTGTTGAACAAACTTGGTATAGCTCCGCGACACATGACCATGTCGCTACTTAAACTCTCACTCCATTCAGAGGTTACCGCGACTTCCATCTTACTATTTGTGACCATATATTCCCAGTGCCAATGACAAATTCTTCGCAAGTTTTCCAAGTCCCAAACGCCCTACTCGATAGTGTTCCAGCCCACTCGCTGACTATGATGCCAACCGCTTGATGCATCTTGAAGCACCGTGATGTGGAGGCCCGGACATGATGACAGGGATGAGGCCCGAGGACCTGCACGGTAACTAAATCCGGCCTGCTAGTGGACACGCCTTGGTATGAGATCCCTGCTTCTGATATTGACTCGAGAGTCTTTGTTACGTGCGATAAATGTGGCGTGGTGTCTTATTAATTCAGCGAAACTGGTATCAGAGGTTCGTCAAACCACCCAGGCTGGCTTGTACGATCATAAATCGACGTACTATGTAATTGCTGTACCTGCATTTGAGGATCCACGTAAATTGATATCATCTGTGACTTGTCCAGAAGCCGGTCAAGCAGACATGGAAGTACGATTATATACATGTTATACTACATATATACGATAATTTTGAGAGTAAGAGCGAGGTCACAGCCAAAAATTAGTCATGTGGTATGAGGTGGACTATGTCGATGAATAGCCTATACAAGTAACCAAGAAAGCAATGCAGAGTTCGATAGCAACATTACACATTCAGATAACACAAGAAAGCGAGAGCACAAAGTGATAGAGGGCTCCGAAAGAAGGATTTTAGGGATCACCACTGCAATCGGAATCCGAGTCGTCCGACGTAACGTGGAAATCATTGTCCCTCAGGCTAGCCCTGCTGAAATCCAATAATGTGGATACATCGGTAGATTTAGCGTTGACGATGTCCACCTTTTTCTTGCGCTGGCCACGGCGGCTTTCCGTGGGGTAGTGGCACGCGAGACCGCGACGAGCGCATTGGCTAATGGTGGATAATCTAAGCATTGAGCAACCATCACAATGAGAAGACGCAACAAGAGTGCACTTACTTGCACGTGGGATCATTGCTCCCCTCTGGTGGCGGGCCACACGCGATCTTCCTGCCACGACAAAACAAGCAAGCCATAATGGGCTTGCCGTCCTTATCCCTCAGGAGCTTGGCACGCTTTCGCGGCGCAGGAGAGGCCGATTGTTCTCCTGAGGCAGCCAGAAAGTCAGATCTAGGTGGCGTGTACAGGCGGGGACGTGAGCGAGGAGAGAGGTGGTCCTTGCGTGGTGACAAGAATGGCGCACGGGTTGCTGAAGCGTCAGACTTAGATTTTTTATACTGGGGAGGGAGAACGGAGAGAGTCGGCTTCTCCAAAGTATGTATCCTCTCTGATGTATGCAAATATTCAGTGGCGGCAATGGCATCGGCCTCCCAATCTCCAGTGTATTGTGGTTGCTCGAATGGCGGCAGCATGGGTGCAGAGGTGCAACTAGACTCTGGAGGAGTTGCAAAAAATGTTGATGGATAAAAGCTCGCTTGATTGTTTGATCCTGGGAGTGTATATGGCGGCGGACGAAGGCTGACTTTCCTTGTATTCCGAGCCGGCCTCGTTCGTCGAGCAGGCGCTAGGACCTGGAGCGCTAGGAGGACCGGTTCTTCTTCTGGCAATGGCCCCATGGAGTCCTGAAACGAATGAATACTCAGCTGCGGAGAATTGTCGAGAAAGTAAGAATGAACACACCGGGACAATTTCTGGAGCGGAACCTTGCTGATTCGAGTCACAGCCCTGGGAGGATCCTACACAGTTATTAGAAACGTGATCGGGAGGGCTCGTATTGAGATCGCGCTCAGTGACTTTGACCGAGGCATTGTAGACAATGGTCATTGGGCGGTGTATGGATACCTCCAGGTGAGAAGGCGAGAAGGTGAGGGCATTAGCCAGAGTGAACTTGGAGAAGTCGGGCGCAGGAGTAGAAGCATGAACGGACATGGGGCTGGGTTTTGGTGAGCCATCGAAGTTGACATTCATCGAATCATGGGTGAAAGATGATGGTTGCGCCCAAGGTGCGTAAGGGAATTCCTGCGCGATCCAAGCATTCACCGCCGCCTGTCGTGCCTGAGGGAAGGTGGCGTAAAACCGTTCATCCTCTTCTAGCATGGTCCTTTCAAAAGACGAGCTAGGGAGAGCTGCGATGCGGGCTCGCACCTGATAGACGCCGCGATAAGCGATAAAGTAAGATAAAAATCATACTTTCCTACTTTTTGGCGGGCCGTTTCCCATCGAAGCTCAGCTTCTTGGCGGGAGATAGGGTACGGGAGCAGCTGATGTACCGAAGAAACAGGAGAAAACGAGTCATCAGCCATGTACGCAGCATTAAAGGACATCGCGTTCTGGGGGAGGCTGTTAGGAGATGAGTAAAATGAAGAGGTTTTTAAACTTCGAGACAGTGCGATTTCAGCGCGAACATCTGTCCCGCTAAAAAAGAGATTAGGTTCAATTGGACCCTCTCACATAGCAGGGACGTCGAAGGATAAACAAACTATGCACAACCTATCAAACAAATCTCTCGATTTTCCATTTGGTTCCGGCTTCCACACTCGATATGGTTCATACTCCATTCATCTTTGGGACCCATCTTATCTAAAAATGAGCGGAGTTTCGCTCAATTCGTGCGAGATTTCACTCGAATGTGGACTCGTGGGATGGTTCAGGCATGTTAACAATTGGCGGCCTGTGCTGCCACGCTGGTCAAGATTGATTTCTGTATTTTCCATTGTCCCCTCTACGATTGTTGAAGAGAGCCTTTCACAGTGTCATCAACGACTTGAGTGGAATTCAGGTACTCTTCGGAACATGAAATTTTTCTTCGATTGTCTTAGCGGAATGATTTGATTTCATTGATCGGCGAAACTCCTTCAAAGCAGTACTTGCACAAGAATTGTGAAGTTTCTGAGGCGAAAATTCATCTAGTTGCTTCTGCCAAGTCAGTCGGACTTTTGCATCCAATTAGACGTCATCGATGCTCCACAAGATTGGTTTAGTCCTTTCCTTCGACGAAATCGACCATGGAGGATGCAATTGACACCGGATACATATGCGCTTCTTTGCGCGGGTATGGATGACGTGTTGCCCCACAAACATACCTCCTGTCGTCAGGCAAAGCCAATCAAGTGTTCAAAGAACCTTAAAGAATTGAGCTTAAGTTTGCCCGTTCACATTCCAGGTTGACAAATGGGAACTTGGCGTTGGTGTATGTATAGGGTAGGGTTGTGTGGCTTTTGCGTGGCTTGAAGCTTGACAGGTCATCGCATTTCAAATCCAGTTTGTCCGATCGATGGACTCCCTTGAACGCATCTGGTATAGTAGATCTCGGTGGCGCAGAAGGTCGTTAAGGGACGGGGTGAGATATATTCACATCGCAACACGTTGAGCACGAAGGAGTTTGAAGGTGGACGACTCACTTCAATCGTTGCCCACTTGAAGGATTGGGCATGAAACTGGAACGAAGGTGTTATGAATGTCGAAAATATCAACTTATCCTTGACTTGGAGATCTATGTAGAGCCGGCTTCGAACGGAAATTCCTTTAGTCAGCATATCTCCGCGAGTGTTACTTGAATCCAAGATTTCACCCGCGACGTATCCCTGTCGTCAGCCACGGTTACAGTTCAACTACATATGTACCCCGTTTTTTGGGGCTCATCGTTGTACCACCACGCAAGTCCTCCCTGTTCAGCTTTGCCCGTTTAGAAACAGCGTAGAGGCTGACGCACGACTCACTGGATCTATGTGATGTACTAAAGAATTGCAAAGTGGTACATATATCACACATGGAAAATATCCGAATGGAGAATGGCTCTGTAAAAGGCCCGAGGCAGATCCTAGTACTTAGATCAGCCAGATTAAGCATACCATAGGAGACCTTGACGAGACAAATTAAAGCTGCGATCGCAATAAATAATGGAATAGCGAACCTCAGTGACTTTACACTGCTGTAACCATAACGTTAGGAGATCGATTTCTTCTTTTCTCTGCAATACCTTGAGGTATCATTCGTGCACCGGAGTAAATTAGCGCTCGAGGACAAGTGATCGAAAAGTGATATGATCAAAGATTCATTAGATACAGGTGGACTGTGGATTCGACGAAGAACTTACACATATCGGATGAAAACGAGATACTGGCTACACTTTCACAGAGGTTAAAGCAGAGCGGTTTCCACGAGGAGGCTCTCAAGCGAGACAGAGAATCCCAAACATCGATACCGGATGCACAAGTTAGTAGCAAAAATGTCAACAGTTAACAAACAACTCAAGTTGCGAAACGGACCTCGTTGCTCTAGTACGAGCCCAGGTGTTGGAATTCAGTAACAAACGAGGTATTGTTAAGTGAGGATCCTAGTCGTTGTGGATAAAGTTGAAAGGAAGGGAACAACAGGTTCCAAACAATGACGTGATCCCCGTACACAAACTTCAAGTTAAAGGTCCGCGAGAGCCTGATCATGAGAGAACAAGAGCCCAGAAGTCCGATTCGGAGGCGTGCAGATGTGTTGCCCAGAAATCGAAAGGCGTATGTAGCCAGTAAGCATGTGATGTGGCGAGGTTGGCTGTCAAGTTGTCGATACTTTCCCAATCCTGCAAGCCCATTTCCTCGTGAGTTAGTACAGGTTGGTACACGCGCTGAATCTTTTCCGGAGAATAAAAGAACTGACAATTGAAGCCGAGAGCGGACTCCGAAAGATATGTCGGATCGAGTCCCCGTTCACGGCAGGAATTGAGATAGCCCCCAATACACAATAGCTGCTCAGGTTCTCATGGAGCTTGCACGGTATGTTTCTATAGGTAGAGTACATCCATCAACCAAAAACTTAATTCCTAGATGTACGATATAGCAATGACATTACGAGATAACGACAACCAGACGGCAGTGAAAAATGAGCGGGCATACGTCGAAAAAAACGGAGGGACAGCCCTATATATCGAGACTCAAGACTCGAGGGCAACGAGCTCAGCCCTAATCTCCAATTCACCCTCCATTTTCCTGAGCTGTGTCGCCTCGAGTCGTTCCCCGCGCTTCGCCTTCTCCTTAAGCTCTTCAATGGCCTTGAGCTACACGCCAAAAGAAGAAAACGCTCATCAGCATCTAGTTAAGGCAAAACGAGGCAACTTCACGCACCTTCTTATTCAAATTCCGTATCTTCTTCGCCGTAGCATCAAGCGTCGAGCTGTCCAATCCCGGCGTAACAGGTGTCACCGGCGTCCCAACATCCACCACCAAATCCTGCTGCACAACCGGTGTGCTCGTCCCACTAACCTGTCGACTATGCTGCCGAGTATCCACCCCACTTCCCTCCTCCCCAGCCGGGCTACCAGCAGCATCCTTCTTTCCCTTGCGCTTCCTCGCGCCACCCTTCTTCTCCCCCTCCGGTCCAGGTGACTCGGCATTCGACAAAGGCGCACCAGGCACCTGTCTCCGTACCTGTCCATGGTGAGGGTGTGTATACCCATTCCCATTCCCATTCGCCGGCGACGCAGCACCGGGTGGGAGGTGGTGCGGCGAACGACTATACACCCTCGGTGGCGTGGACGTCCCATTCGTCGGTACCCTTGCAGCTCCACCCTCATCCTCACGCTTATATATCGAAGGCGTAGCGAGTCCACGTGCACCAGGCGGGCGATACGCACCCGCAGGTTTTGTCGGCGTAGGCTTTACCACGTCCGCATTGTCACGCACACTCGCTGCTGGTGCAGGGGCACTGGGTAGATGTTGTCCGAATGGCGGCAGAGACTCGACTGGGGTAGGACGCCATGCGACTTGGTACCATTCTTCACCAGGCTGGACATGCAAGAGCGGACCAGTGCAATGCCAGATTTTGACGCCGTTGTCAACGCGGAGTCGTGGAGAGAGGGTGGCAGTGAGGAGCGTGCGTCCGTCTGGGGACCATTCACAATAGGAAGTATTCGGAGCATCGATAGTGCAAACTTGTCGGAGGGTGCGGCGGTCAAATATGTCAATTTTTCCGGCCAGGTTGCCAAAGCCTGCGAGGAGAACGAGGCGGCCTTGAGGGTTAAAGGAGATGGTGTTACGTGGCTGAGCTCCGAAGTCGTGTAAGGCGCGTACTCGCTGATCGAAAATCACGGTCTTGGCTGGCATGTCTGGGACAACCGTCAGCTTGCGAGCTTTACAAACGGACGTGGAACGTACACCCATAAACTACTCCAAACTCTTTTGAGTTGGGTGCCCATGCAAAGTCGTGGATGGGTCCCTCCTTATCAAGTGTGACACGGCAGTCAAAGTTCCCTGCTGCACTGAGAAGATACAGGCCTGTCTCTCCATAGTAACTCTTGTTGGTGTTGTCTACTTCCGTCTGGGTCATCACCAAGACTTGCGTACCAAGTGTATTCCATTTGATCTGGGCCCGATCGGCCTTGTAAAACGACTTTTGGCACGTAGGTACGCCTGCCAGAGATAAGAGGCCATATATTTTGATGCTAGCCGGCGCACCCTGGAATGAATCAAAAGAATCAATCAAAGGGAAGAAAGGAGAAGGATTTCGCTCACCTTCTTCTCAGCGATGAAGACTGCAACCGAGGGGTTCAAACCTGGGCTAAGGGAAACCATGGTGGCACCCTCAACCTTGAGCTTATCGACGATGCCCTTGGACCATTCGGCAGGGCGATACACTTGAAGTTCGCCCGAAACGAGGCGCACGGCATGCGACTCTGATATAGTGTACTGAACATCCCAGCCTTCCTGGGACTTTTGCGAGAAGGCCACGAGCTCCTCGCCGGTACTCGCCGAAAAGATCCGGAGATTTTTGTGTTGTGCGCCGTCTTCAAGTTTGACTGAATTCTATATGAGTTGAAATGGGCATGCAAGCCATGCGGTTCAACGCACCGGGGCGTTCCCACGTCGAGAGGTACGTTCCGCGCGGGGAGAAGCGGATTTCAACGACGTTGGGGATAGGAAGCTCCAGAAGGAGTTGGGCACCCTCTGCCTGGAATATCCGCACCCTGAGAAAGATGAGATGGCATGAATCGACAGATTTATGAGAACGTACACAGTAGGCAAGGCATAAGAGAAGAGTCGACCATCAGCACTGTAATGGAAGGTGCGAGCGGGTACGTCGGGGCCAAGAAATCCCTCTAAAGGCTCGTAGCTTGGCGAGCCACCGACAAGGCCGAGTGATTTTTGTGCACGGACTTAAATAAACATAAAATAGTTTGTTAGCTCAGATGTCAAAGATCGGACTCAATTCAATCATGAACGAGGGCTTCAAACTGCAACTTTTACGCCAAGTCACACTTCCAGCTGCACTTCAACAATACACCTTCCGCCGCTCAAAGTGCTTCGACGAATGGGGACGCGCAGAAATGCACGTTATCGAGTAGATTAGAAAAAAAATTATGCTCACATGCGTACTGCTGGGTGTATGGGGATGCCATGCGGAATTACTGAAAGGACAAGTGGGGGAAAGGTCCAAGGCTCGGGGTGCAGGAAGCAAGCTAATGCTTCAGGAGGAGGTGAAGTTATGTAAAACACCAGCCGCACCCCTCGGTTCACTCAGAAGATCTGTTTGGTTCTGTTTCCATCACAGGACGTTGTCTAGGGCCGGCCTTCGTCCCTCGAAGCTTGAACGAATATTCCTCAGGCTCTCGAGGGATTTGTCTACGGCAACGGACCACTCGTGAAAAAGAGGAGAATAATTGATACTTGATGTAGAGTAAGTGATGGTCATAAATCTATATACTCGTGACTGACCATACTAATACTTGCCTGCCATTTACGGTGTTTCAGAAGTGAACGTGTTGACACAGAGCGCTCCTTCTTCGACTCTCACAGCGTCCAAAAATAATCCCTACATGTCACCGTACTGATTTCATCCAGGTTCACACAAGACAAAATTGTAAGCATATTCGTATCCAACGCACGTCGTTGTCGTCAGTCTGCACAAGAAGTTTCGAAAGGACACGCTTCAGACCGAGTAAGTAACCTACCTAATATGCCTTTGATCCTCGATGGGAAGGTACTTCATTGCCAAATACCGCGATCCCACACCTTTTTATAGATTCTTGGGACGTCGCTGTTGACTGAGTGAAACGATCACACAACAAGAGCCTCAGATCAATACTTACCCTGATCCCATTTCAGCACGTATCAATCTGCATCAAGTTGTGGTGAGTACACAGTCAATAACCTCTCGGAGGTTTTTGAGGTCGCGAACGGGCGAGTATCCTCCTCTGGAACTGAAAGAAGTCCATTCTCCACGTTCCAGAACACTTCGAACTCGACGAGTCTGCGTATTGTTGCAATGTGTCCATTGGATATTAGTTCGTGTGAACGGAACAATACGAAATTATTCTCCCGTGGCCCAACAGTACCTGCTGCTCTCATTCACTTACGGTATTCTCGAGGGTCACCAATTCAAGAGTCACCTGCGTCACAATCCACCCACTATTCACGGAAAGCCAAGGATCTAAGTGGTGCGAAACGCAAAGGACCTGCCAACCTGAATAACTTCAACAAGCACTAACATCTTCTCAGGATAGTTTGTCCACTGAGTCTGGAAACGGATCGCTATAGAGACTGCATCTTCTCCGCCCACATTCCTCTAAACAATGCCCATGAAGATCCAATGAAGAGAGCTTCGTCGCAGTCGCACTTTCATACGATCCTTGAACTCTTCAATACAAATACCTCTCTTAACTCTTCGCAACCTTCCATGTATCGGACTAACACGCCTCCAAGTCGCAGGGTACTCGCACAGCATCTCGTGGCCTCTTGAGATCCTTGGTATACCTTCGCTCAGCATCGAAGAAGCCCACTTTGACAACATCGCATCCACACCCTACCCGGACTCGGACGTTGTCCCCCTCCCCTCCTTCTCCCACTTGTATATAACATTAACATCCCAACCCTTATGGAAAATCTACGAAGTTCAGCTCAGTCTCATTTCCCTGTCTCCCAACGCGTGCTTATGTATCGAGTGTCCGTCCTTCGAAAGTTACAGCATCTCTCCCTGCTGCGATAGACAACACGCTCTCCCTACCTAACTTCGACCTCGAGCAGTATTCATAGGATTTGTGTCAAAAAGGATTCATTGTCGGCCTCATCCCGGAACCCGCTTATACTCGAGTCGTACGCGCGGCGTGCCCTGACATACAATTCCTGT